>NW_004624840.1:4478934-4525940 GCF_000247695.1 Heterocephalus glaber
AAGATTCTGTTTACCTATGTTAATTTATTTGCATTTGTAATTGAATATTAATGTACTGCAAGTATTATTCTCTTCTAATTACTAATTATTAAATTTCTTTATTAATCACAAGGTCACATTACAAAGAATGAGTAGACTCTAAATGAAAGTCTCAGATGGAGTCAATAGAAGGAGGTTTGTGCATAATTTGTGCTTGTTGCCAAGTTTCCTAACATTAATTATATATGCCACAAACTGTGTCTGTATTTTTCCAGCTTCTCCAGAAACACACCAATACCATGGCTCTGTGTGTGTGTGCATGCATGCATGCATGTGTCCGTGTGTGTGTGTGTGTGTGTGTGAAGAAGAGTTCTTTTAAGGACTTGTCTCATGTGATCATAGAGTCTGTTGAGTCCCACATCTGTAGCGTAGGCTTCCAGGCTGGAGATCCAGGGAAGCTGATGGTACAGATAAGTCCAAAAAGATTTTCATTTCCTCAAAGAGGTTGGTCTTTTTGCTCTGTTTATTTCTTCTCAATATGCAAAGCAGTTGGTTTTGCTTAAAGTTCACTAATTTAAATGTTTCTCATCCAAATCATCCTCCAAGTTAACAAAATTAACCACAATAGTATCATAAAGGAAAAATCTGTCTGCAGTTCAAAGACTTAGGTTCACACTTTGTTTCTGTGACATAGAATGTGATCTTGGTCAACTCATTTAGCAGGTTTGATTCTCTATACCCTTCTGTGTACTAAGAAGTATTACATATTGAATGGTCATGAGGATGAAATAAAATGACACATGGAAGTACAGAGTACAAGATGGAAATGAATCAATAACCAGGGGCAGGAATTTTTCCTGCCGTACATACATAAAGAAAATATACAAGTTGATTGATGAAGAATAAGAGAGAAGACTGGAAAGGAAAATACAGTATTAGTTTGCTCTCAGTAGGATTCCATTAGCCCAATTAATTTTACTTTGCTATGCCAGGCAATTTCTAAATGAACCTTAGTATACTGATGAGGAATTGTGGTGTTTATAGACAGCAAACTGAATTAGTGCTCAAACCCTAGCAGTTTCTGGTTTCTGTAAATGGTCACAAGCCATCTAATCCCTCTGAGACTTGATTTCCTCCTCTGTAAAAGAAGAAATAATAAATTCTTGCCTTTCCCAGGGTTATTATGAAGATTTGCAAGATACCTCACATAATCTCTTGTCAAAATACCTACTATATAGAAAGAACTCAATAAATAACAGCTCTTTTCTTTATTATACTAAGTGTTAACAGGCCTTGCTTTTCATGGTGTTCTCTGAAATAACATAAATAATTGTACATGAAAGTACTTCAAGGACACATTAATCTGTTAAATACAAGATAAACATTAAAAAGGATAGGTCAGTTACTCTGTTTTTATTTTCCATGAGTTATTTTAACATCAGAATGTGTGATAATAAAATAGAAACACATAGAAGGCAAAAAAAAAAAAAAACAGATGATGGATAGAAAATTTTTCAAATGTGGGATGATCTTTGTTAGTAGGTTTTAACATCTCATAGGATATTTCACTTAAATGTATACATACTCTCCACTACCATCCTCTATTAAAATTAAAGAAAATTTTTCATCAAATTTCTTTCTAGGTATACTAGTAGATAACAAGAACATAAGTCCAAAAATATGATATCCTTAGGAGAAAAATTCCAAAAAGTTATGAAATGAAGTTAAAATTTTGCTTAACATCATTTCACATCAACAGTGAGACTCTAGCATTTGGCTTATTTTAAATTATCAGTGTGTGGGTTAATACACATATGTGTTTGTGAAAAGTAAGAGTAATTTTACATTACGTCAAATCTGATCATGCTAAATTACCAAAATAACAAAGCAGAGACAGCAATTTCAGCATGCAAAATTGAGTCTAAATACATAATTAAAAAAGGAAAATGATTAACAAATGTATATAATATTTATAAAACTTTTTCAAAAAGTTGAGCTATTCAGAGAACAAACATAGTGAAAATAGACTTCTTATCTCTAGAAAACACATTTGTTAGGCTTAGAAACAAGATAAATTTATGTGTATCATTGCAACAACGAAAAAATACAATTGTTACTTGAAAATGTCATTAAATTGCAAATAAATTATAGTTAACCTTTGAGTTGATTAGTTCAGGGATTTATTTGGGGGAAGATTTGGATGCCTAAATGATGGGTAGAATTAAGGTAGAAAATGTTTTGACATCTTATCCAGTTCAAAGGTAAAAAGCACATCCAGAGAAAAATAAGAGGACAAAGGTGAGGAAGAGGGAAAGAGAAAAGAAGAGGAAAATGTAATTTAGTTAAAAAGCAGATCTAAAGCAAACACTCCACAAAAATAAACAAGTAGAGGACCAGGGATTTAGCTCAGTGGTTTCGCCGCCTGCTGCGCAAGCACAAGGACCCGAGTTCAATCTCCGGTACCAAAAAATAAATAAATAAAAATAAACAAGTAGAAATGGGAGAAATCATTTTTATGTATTTTAATATTATAAATCAAGCCACAAAGTGTCAAATGATCTGATTTGTTGGCTCTACAGATGAAGCTTTAAAAATATCAATTTGATTTTGAGGTCTGAAATCAAATTTTGTTCCATTTATTTTTATCAATAAATGTTTGCAGTACATAATAATTACATTCATCCCGGGGAGTTGGTACATGCACAGAACACATTTTAATTCTTTTTTTCATTCCTTTCCCTTGCCCTCCTTTCCTGCCTCTCTTCATCTCTTGATCCCTTCTGTTTTGCAAAAGATCAAATTTTAAAAATAGGTGATAATTATCTGGAATCTTGGGTTAGTCCAGGTTCCAATTCTATTTGTGTAAAATAATTGCAAAGGTTTGTATTTTTTATTACTTCTTTTGTTTTCATCATTTAACAATCTGGTTGCTAATTTTTTTAATAACTAAAATCAGTGAATTATAATGATGATCTCCTGCCTGAAAAAAATAACTACTCCATGTCATCAACACCCTTCTTTACAATGAAAGGAGAGTCCAATGGGTTAAAAGTGCTGTATTTCTTTGTGATGAAAGCACTGTGGAAAAGCTAGCAATGTGTGTGAAAGAATACAGAGATTAAAAAAATAAATACAAAGTAAAAACAGGCTAAATTCTTCCTTTTGAATATAAGAAAAGAGATTTCCCAACTCTCATTTCTCTAGAGCATCTACTCTAGCAAATATGAAATTTTAAGTAATTTCTCCTCTCTTTCAAATGTATCCAAAGCTATTTAAAAGCTAGATGGGACTTATGTTGCCTTTATGATCTAGAGATGTCTTTGTCAAGGACATAGGTACTATGTCTTTGAAATGTCAGCGTTAAGGAAATAGCAGGCATGCCTCAGAGTTCCTGTGGCAGGATAGGAGCCTGGATTCTAGGGAGAGGGTGGGGAGGGGCATCTCCAAGTGCATACAGAAATGAGGTGTTTTTTGTCCCTCTGGGTGAAGACAATTAGCAAACAGAGATGGTCACCCAATTACCTAGAAGAGTGAGAGTGAATTATGTGCAACAAATGGTGTTGTCAAATTCTGTGAGGACTAGTTATTATTTATCTTGAAAACACTTGCAATAATGGGTACCTGACAGTACAAAAGGATGACGCTCTTGTCCGTCTTTGAAGTGTGTTAGACAATTGCTTGTGATATTCATCACATTCTGGTGTAATACTTATACAAAAATAAGTGTTTTCTTTCTCTACTACCTTTCAGCTGAAATTGCCTGGGTTTCAAATGAACTAAGATTTAAAGCTGAGTCCATGACTAAGTGAAGAGAAAAAAGAGTCCACTGAGGTATTAAGGATACTTAGGGATGTTAGGCTCATCTCTTAGGGAAAAAAATATTCTCCCTTTTTAAATTTCATGAGCACCTTATTTAAAAATATCTAAGTAAGACCTATAAATCAAAAAGAGATACAGACAAGGGAAGATGATGTTCCACTTAGCTATTTGTGCAAAACAACCCATTCCAGAATGTTGTGACTAAAATAACACCAATTTTATTGCATCTTACTGATTGGTAAATCAGGAATTGGATGGGGTTCAGTGGAGTGATTCTTGTTTCAGCTGGCAGCCACTAGAGGCACTGGTTGCCTAGGTTGGTCTGAAGAGTACAATAGCGATAAGAGGGCTAAAAAGCTGGGACCCCCTTGAGGTCCTCTATTTCTTTTCATGTTATTCAAGGCCTCTGCACATGGTTTTTCCAACAGGGTGCTGGACAATATACAGGATAGCTTTCACTTTCTTAAGAACTGGACCAAATAAATAACTGAGCATTAAGTACACTATATTCTTATGGTCAAACACTCATGGAGTCCATGCAAACTCAAAAGAAGAGGACATAGATTCCAAACCCTCAACAGGAAAAAAAAAAAATCTCAAAAAAATTTGCAGATATATTTAACTGTCACTTAGTGAGGATTTTTTTTGTAGTATCTCTTAGTATCTCATCAGAAAGAAATCACAATCTTTAGAAAAATGCAGCTTTTTTTTTTTTTGCCAACTGAACAATTTATACACTGATTCATAATACAGTCTGCCCAGAGGACTTGCAGTACAATTTCACAAAGTTGGTTCTATTTGTCTCTTCACTAATGGCCAGCCTGATGCATAGCATGTTTAGCTACAAACAACTCTGCTGACTTCCCCTGCAACATTTTCATGGCTCACCAGTAGATCTGTCCACAGTTCTCAGGTCTACCAAGGAGGTGGTTCAACTCTTCTTTGATGTAATCCATCCAGAGATCAGAATCTACAGATCCAAACTCTCTCAAAGCCCTCTCATAATATTCTCTTAAATTAGCCATCTTACAGGATTCTTGCTTTTTTTCAAACTGGATCATTTTCCTGAAAAACTCATCTGAAAATGGACGGATTTCCTGTAAACTCTTAAACACAGCTCTGGCCTTTTTGTAGCCACCACTTCGATAAGCCCGGTCAAGGTATTTATCTTTCAGAGTTACTGAGCTGGCACCCGTGACAGCTAAAATAGCTTTCCTAAAGATAGCTTCTGTGTCTTCTTGGCTTTCAGCACCTTCGCTCCATTCTGCCCAAGAAATCCACAAGGGCAGACAAACCTGGGACTTCAGGTGCACAAAGCCTCTTTCAAAATGCTTGTCTATATCTGGGCTCTTTGACTTCATCAGCCCCTGCAGCTTTTTCTGCCATATCGTTACAGAGTCTTTGAACAATTCAGTCCCAGTTTCTGCCACATCCAGAGCTTCTGTAAAGAAGTCATGTTGCAGCAACAACTCGATCCATTGCTTATAGTGGAATTCCGAGAGAAGTCTGAGTTCATTTGCCTTCCTGAATGTAATCATGGTTCTTTCTAGCCTCTTTCTTCTGAGGAACTCACTACTCGTCTTCTTAGAAAATCGTTCCAAGCAAAAGCTGACGTAACACTTCCACATGGCCTCTGTAGAGAGAGTCCTCACTGCCTCTTTATACACAGCACAGCTCCGCTCCTCCCTTCGGCACACCTCCACTGTTTTGGCTTGATTTGATGGTGGCTGTGCCTCTGGTTGGGACTCAACCTCTAATTCTCGACATGCCACATAATCCCAAGTGAGAGGGTCATCTGTGTGCAGAGCCTGAAGGTCATCATAAATTTCTTTTTGTAGATCTTTGGCAAAGTCAAAAAGCTGTGCAACTGAAAGTAGTGACACATGAAATTCTGCACCTTTAATCTTGCTTATAGAATTTTTGTAGATGATCCGTGCCAACTGGCCCTTAAGGATTTCTTCAGGATAATCAAAATCCCCCATGTCCATGTCAGCTTTTTCAAATTCTTGCTTTTCTTTCCTGAGTTTCTCAGCATGCATCAGCTCCATCCTAAAGTATTCTTGATAGAGTCTTGAGCACTCTGGGTGAAAGCGAAGAGCCCGAAGAAATAACTGCCTTGCACTTTCTGAAGACAAGCGATCTTCCACTTCCCATTTGGCCACCATAATCCACAAAGCTGGCTTGTTCGAATGAATGGCCAACATGGCTGAGAATACTTTGCTAAATTGAGCTTTGGTAGCCCATTTCTTACAAAAAACTACATAAGATAGCCAAAGCTGAACATCATCTTTCCACTTTGCTGAAGCACGTCGGAAGACACCTTGTACTCGCTGTAAAATAGAACGCTCAATCTCATCCCTCTTAAATGAATATTTAATGCGTCTTCTTCTCTGGATCAGCTCCAAAAGATTAATTTCATATTGAACATAACTGATAAAGTCTTCTTGAAAAGTGCTCTTCGCTGTATTTTGTATTCTAGATCAGAAGCCTTCTTAATGATAGCCTTAATCTCCGCGTGACTGAACAGTCCAATGCCCTCCAGCTGTTCCAACTCGGGAATTCGATCCTCTATGCATTCCTGAATTATCTCCAGCACGAGGTCCAAACTCTACAGGCTGAAAAGAGGTGAAACACCAACACGTGCAGGAAGCATTCACCTTCCCGTCGGGAGACCCAGCCGAAAAATGCAGCTTTGTTGCTTTTTTCTTTTAAGAAAACAATAAGAAGAGCACTTAATGTAATAATTAATGTAATAACTTAATAGGAACAATATATTACATTATGTTATCTTTTTTCAGCTTTTCAATCAATCTTTCATCTCTTTTCATCATTAACCCATAAATTTCCAAACCAAAGTCATTAGTTTAGAAACAGCCAGTAATTCAGGCTTACTTTTAGTCGAAGGCTCATTTTACATCAGGATGATCAGGACAAGTAGGATATAGTTTCTAATTTTAACTCTATTGTAATTTAGAATCAGCCTTTTAACCTCTCTGATTCTTGTTTGGATAATAAGCTCTCGCTTACCTAAAACAGAATTTGTGGCTAATTAATAATGTATATTAAAGTCCTCTGACTTCCGTGTATGAAAGATTGTGATTTGACTCATTAAAACTCTGATTTCAAACATTATAAATTAACATATGCAACTTCAAAAGATATGTTAAAATGTTCAAGTGAAAAATATATTTAAAATGTTTACTATGATGCATTCTTGATGATTTTGTCTTGTTTTTTCCAGTTTAGAAATTTTTTTTTTGATTCATGAAATTCTTTTATATTGTCTTATCCTTTGTTATTCATTGTAATCACAATCCAATAAAAATTACTTGGGAACTTTTCTTAAATATGCTTAAAATCTAGGGATATTACTCATATGTTAGAATTGTTTTCCTTCTTAGATTAGGATTTCTTTCTGTTTTAACAGAGAATATCACATTCTATATAGTAAAAATTCTTTGCTATATACAAAGTGGTTCCCACATCTCCTAGAAATTGCAGAGTATCTCCAGTATGGTGCTTCCCTGATATCCGAATTCAAGGGTGGAGAGATGTCATCATTATTGTTTAGCTGGACAAACTGTAGCCCGTTGGATTTGTGACAGTGCAATGCACCTGCAACACTATCTCCCAGATATCAGCGTGGATAAAACCTTCAGCTATTTTAAGTCTGACTCATCTGATATTCAATACCACTTATTCTGAGCAGTCTTTTTAAATTGTAACTCACTGTGAATATGCATATTTTCCAGATCCCTCTATATTTTTCTTCCATAATTCTTATTAATTAGTGTTTATTGTGGGGTTTTTTCTGTTCTTTCTTTTGTTTTGTTTTGTTTTTGGTACCAGGGATCAAACTCAGGACCTTGCACTTGCAAGGCAGGTGCCAGAACCACTGAGCTAAATTCCCGGCCTCTGTTCTTTCTATAAAGACAAGCCTTACAAGTGTAAAATATTTTCTTTCATTCACTAATATATCTCTAGCCACCTAGAATAGTGCTGGCATGATGTATGTAATAAATAAATACTACTGAATTATTAAATAAATATTAGCTAAGTTTTGTCATAATCAATGTATGTGGTTTGGCATATGATAACTTCAAATAAAATGAGAATTATCAAAAGAATATTTTAATTGCTCATTTTTATTTTATTTTCTAATTATTCCTTTCAGGGCTTCATGAACATAAAGTTCATGCCAGGTTTGACAAAAAATGTACAAAATGATCCTAGAATATTTTAGGGCAGAAAGAAAGGAATCTAACAAAATATGAATGGGATCATACCTAAATGGTATATTATCCAATTTGCAATGTCTACCATAACCTTAGAATGGAACAGTTTGAAGATTTAACAACAACACTGAATGTGTCTTATGGTTTTAGTTCAGATATCTAAGGCACTTAGAAGTTACCACTCTTATTTTTACAAAAAAAAAGATTGAAAAAAAACTCTGAAATTAATGATTTTTCTTGTACCTATCAAAGAAGTGAGATTGAAGAGCGAAATTGCCACTTGAAATCTATCAGGACGTAGATGCAGATAATCACAGCCAAGAGCTTTTTACTGTTCAAAGTCTCTAGAACAATGAACTGCTAGGAAGACTGAAGTGATAATTTTGACAAATTGCTAAAAACTGAGGACTATTGGCAAGATTATAAGTTCCTGGGGCCATAGAATTAGGAGGTCTCCATACTTTCATAGACATTACCTTCAAGAATGCTATTAGGCTTTTCAGGTAAAGACCAGAGAAAGTCCCCCTCCTTGTTCTGGTATGTATATGTATTAGTCAGCTTTTCCACTGCTGAGAGGGAAAATACCCAATAACCACAACATAAAGAGGGGAGATTTAATTTCATTTATGGTTTAAGAAATTTTAGTCCATGGTTGGCCTGTTCCAGGGGAAAAACAAGTGGAAGGACCTGGTGAAATAGAGATGCACACATATGGTGGCCCAGAACCAAATAAGTGCCAGAGAGGACCAGACACAGAACCCGACATCCCACTTCTGTGATCCACCCAGACACACCCAGGGGTCTGTTCTACTAATTCCCTAGGTAGATGACAAGCCAATCAAGTTGATAATCCAATTTAACTCTTATATTTCACCTCTTGCCAATCTGACATCCAAACACATCTCTTTAAACTATACTTAACTCTCCAAATACACGCAAGGTAATAATCCTAACATTACACAACTATACTGATACAACCAAAAAGCAACAATACCTTCCTCAAAGTCTCAACAGTTCTAGCAGTGCTCAAATGTTCAAAAGTCTCCTCTGAGATTCAAACAAACTCTCAGCTGTGAATCTCTGTAAAATTTAAAAAGCTGGTTACATACCCGCAATATACAATGGTGCAGGATAAACATTCCCATTCCGAAAGAGAAGACTAGAACAATAGAAAAGAATGAAACCAACATAGGACCCAAACCCACCAGTGCCAACATTAAGTGGTAGCTTCCTGCCTGGCATCCAGCCCATCTGGCTTCTCTGCTGTACTGGCTCCACTCTCTGCTTGTGACTTTCCTAGCAGACATTCTACATTCCATTTCCTGTAGTCTCCAATGCATTTCTGGCTTCATTAACACAGTATGTTATGCACCCACTTCTCAAAGGCAGATTGCTTGGCTTCTAGGAACTTCCTTTAGTATCTAGATGGAAACCTCTATAACCTACAACTCTTGTATTCTGTATACCTGAACAACCAACATCAAATAAATGATGCCAGTGTCTGCCTTCATCTTAAACTGTAACCAGAACCTTTTGGACCATGGCTGCAGTGGTCTCTGAGTGCCTGCTTAACTGAGCATGGTGGAATAAATCCCAGCAAACCAATTCCCTAGGTGGCCCTTCTTGAGTAGTGGCCCCGGAGATACTTTGTGTCCTTCAACCTGAAATTTGTGGGGTCTTGCCAATTTCTGTGATGCCCTCAAGGCATCTTTGTTCTTGGGCTAAAAAAGTACTCAGTTTCTTTCTAATGGTACTACTCTCTTTTTGGTCCCAATTTTACACATGGTTCCTTTCAGGCTAGAATGAAAGTTTTCTAAATCTTTCTACTCTTCCTTTTTGCTCATAGTTCTTAATACAAAGCTGGCTAAAAACAACCAGCAATATACACACCATAGCCTGAATACTGCAGTGATTGAAATTTCTGCTACCAAATCAGTCAGTCCATGGCCCTTAAATTCAGCTTTCTGAAAAATCTCAGGACATGTGGAAAATGTAGACAAGTTCTTTGCCAAATTAAACAGTCATGGCCTCTCATCCAATTACCAGTGAAGACCCCCATCTTAAACCTCATAAACTTGGCCTTTCCCATCTGCATTCCTATCAGCATTCTGGTCTTCTAAACTCTGACCAGATTCATCCATTGGGTTTTGCTCAAAGTATGCTAGGGCTTCTCTAACCTGCATCTCTAGATCTTACCAAATTCTTCCCACAAACCAGTTCCAGAGGATTCTGAATCACTTGCTCAGGGATAATCACAGAAACAACCCCATTTCTCTGGTTCCAGTTTTCTGTAGCACTCAGCCCTTCCTGATAGAAAAGACCCAAAACCAGCAACATAAAGGAAGAGAGTTTAACATGGCTGACCATTCAGAAGTTTTAATCCACAATGGCCAGGTGCTCTAAGAACTTGCTCTCAAGCTGCAAGTAGCCTGAGAGGAAGAGCCACAGGTACACCACCAGGTAGTCCAAGGTGCTCTGGTCATTGAAGGAGGCCAGCAGGTCGGCTACAGAGGTCACAAGATTAGACACAAGACGACACAAGATTAAAGATCTGAGAAACTCAGAGAATATCAAGCAGGAAAACAACAAAAAATTATACTTGATAGATATTCTATTTGCAAAAAGACAAAGACAAATCTTGAAAGAAGCTGTATGGGATGGCAGTAGAATATCTTGTCTATACAGAAAATTATGCAACCAAGAAGAAAGTGGAGTGAAATATTTAAAGTGCTAAAGGAAACATACACATAATCACAGAAACACTGTCACCTAAAATTCTAACTGCTGTAAAATTATATTTAAAGGTGAAAAAAAAGATAAAGATTGTTTAGAGACCCCCAAAAATTGAGGAAATTCATTCCTAACAGATCTGCCTTATAAGACACAATAAAATAATACTGAATTCAAGAAATTGAATCAAATCAAATATATGAAGTCCATGAATTCAAAATGCCCCCCCACATAAACATATGTGTCTCTACTGAAAGTTCCTAACGTATGAACTCGTTATTTTGAAACTTTAACAATGAAAAGAATAAATCAATCATTTATACTGCCTTTACTGAACAGGCTCTATTTCAAGATAAGAAAATAGTTGATGTGCGAAAATTGTTCCTTAAAGGACCATTCCAGCTAATAAATGCACAAGGCCTGATAGAATTATAAAATTATCATCTTGTACTACCTAATGAAATAACGGAGCTTGATGATTATGGTCCACTAAAATCACTGAATGAAATTTTTAGAAGGAATTTGATGAAAGAGAAATCATTTGGCATTGTCTGACCCACTAGTCAGCTGAAGCATTGCTAACTGTGAGAAAAACATCGTTATCATGTAATTACTAATATGATCTTATGTGAAACATCCTTGCTGCCTCCTAAACTGAAGTTAAATCTAATTAAACCTCCACATCTAACTACTATTATGCAGGCTTTGTGAGTGATAATGAAATAAGATAAATTACATCACTGGAAGGCAATAAGACAAATTTAAGATATGCTACAAGGATAAATGACCTGGTGTTTCCAACAAATCAATGCTACAAAAAAGCAACAAGGAAAGCAATGTGTAGACCACATTTGAGTCCTGATTTCAGTAAATTTCCTCTAATAGAACAGCATTGAAGCAACTAGGTCAATATAAATGTAGATGATTATTAATAGATTTGAAGAATTACTTCTAATTTTGTTTGGGTAACGATGCAATATACTATTTTTAAAAAGATTGTCAACAGTTAAATTCATACTAAAAAACTTCTAGAAATGACATGATAATGTTGGATTTCCTTAAAATACCTTAGCTTAAGAAAGTAAGAGGCGTGTGGTCAATGAAATAAGCCTGCCAAAATGTTAATAATTACAGGTGGGTGATGACTATGTATGTAGATTTATAATATTTAAAATAAGATTTTTATAAATGATTTCTTCAGTAGAAGAAATTTGGGGTAGTTATTGATCCACCGATTTTAAAAGTCAACATTACAATTTAGAGGATGCCTCATAGCACTAAACCTGAAAATGAAGTGAGCAGATTATACTTAAATAATACAATGAAAATGAATAAATTTTACTTTACATTGACCAAAATATTTTTCCAGGAATTCAGTCTGAATAGCAGTACTGTGTTCCCTATTGCTACAGTTTAAATGTTTATCCCATCCAAAATTTTTGTTCAAATTTAATTGTCAATTAGAGCCTCTAAGAGGTGATCAGGAATACTAGTCAGCCATAAGAATGGAATCCTGTCATTTGTGGCAGCATAGATGGAACACATGAGCATTTGGTTAAGTGAAATAATCCAGGCACAGAAAGATGAGCACCGCAAGATCCCGTTCATATGTGGAATATAAAAAAGTTGATCACATAGAAGTTGAGCATAGAATGGTGATTGTCAGAGGAAACTGGGCAAGGGAGAAATGGGAAGAGGCTGATCTGGATACTAAGTAACAGATATCAGCTAGAAGTTCTGGTGTGTTTTTGAAGAATAGGGGAGTTGACTATAGATAACAATGAGGTACTGTACATTTAAAGATGTACAAGAAAAGATTTGGAATGATTTCTCCATCAAGAAATGATGTATGCTTATGATTTAAACATTAATCAATATATATGTGCACTGTAACATTACATGAAATCTGATTAATATATAATATTTTCTGTTTTAATGTACCAATTAATTTTTAATTTACAAAAAAGGGGTGATGACACCATGAAAGGTCCATGGTAAAAGAACTTTGAGAGTGGGCTTTCTCTAGGCACTTGTGCCCTCTTCCAGGTGAGGAACATTACTCCTCCCCTCTGCAGACTACAGAATTCATGGCAGATGCTGGGAGCATTGGCTGGGTCTTCACCAGACCCCAAAATCCTCCAGCCCCTTGATCTTGAACTCCTTAGCATCCAGAACTATGAGCCAATAAATTTATGTCCACTGTAAACTACCCAGTTGAGGTACTCTGTTATACGAGTGCAAGCGGCAAATACAACTTCGTTTAAAATTGCATGTGAATTTCACCAAAAGAAAAACAATTCATGATTTTCATGAAGAAAAATATCTATTAAGAGATGACTAATAGAAGAATGGGGTATCTTTTTTGAACCTTGCTCAAAGTCCTAGGAACAATCTGCAATATAACAGCCAACATGACTGAAATGAAATGTTTTGGAGAAGTCTAACCCCCAGAAGAAAAGAGAAGGTATGCAAGATCCCAAGGGACAACTGTCACAAAATACAGAAGGTTTTTCACCTTCAAATTCTGTGTAAAAATATGAATTTCTATAACATTCATCAGAAAAAATATTTCAATGTGTCATAATAACAAAAAAGCAATAACTAAAAATCTGAAAGAAACTCAGCATCTCCACTCTGAAAATGAAAAGGCCAAGGATGCCCAAAATTACTGAGATTTCTGGTCATTGTAAAGTAGTCAGAGAATAAAGCTGGAAATTCCCATCATAATCAGCATAAAGTCTTGAAGATGTGTCTCAGAAAAAAGAGAAATGAAGAAAGAAATATCTACTTAAAATCCTAGAAGTTCATATCCTGCAAGGTGTGGTTAAAATGAATGAGCAGTCTTTTTAAATATGTTTTCTAATTTATGGGGACAAAGTCAGATACTCTAATACAACTAGAATCTCAGACAGTAAAATAAAAGATTTAGATATATGTAGATATAAATATAGTTGCAGGTATAAATACATGCAATCTATTCTTTTTTTTGTATATCCTTTTATTGGTACATTTTAGGTGTACAATAGAATGACATTCATCATTGGAGATATGCACCTTTACATCATCTCTCTTGGTTCTTATTCTTTTCCCCCTTCCCCTGCCCTCCCTTCAACCCCTCCATCCCTCCCTATTTACAAAGACTTTGTTTCCTTTTTTTCATTTTCTCATAAAGAAAACTACATGGGCCTGAGAGTGTGAGTCAGTGGCAGAGTGTGCAAGACCCTAGGTTTGATCCCCAGCAAAAAGAAAGAAAAAACAGAAGACAAAAAGTACAAATACATGGCTAGCATACTTTCTAAAATGAATGAGGTAATTACTGGGTAATTTACTATTTTATGCTGCTTATTCCTATAGTGTTAACTGTTAAATAAAATCATGAGCAATGCAGTCATTGTGTTTACATTTTTTTAATTGTGAAAAGTGTCAGCATGTCTACGGTTCCCAGAGTGAGAAGAAAAGCCCATCTAATTCTCAGCACCTATTGATATAGCCTAAAACGTTCAGTTACCAGAAGTAGAAACAATGGTTTCAGTACAATTCAATCAAGATTTTAACTGGGCCCATAAAGGAGAGACAAAAATAGAAAAGATTTGTTAATATTTTGTCACGGTGTTTCTCACATACTCACTCTGATCCAGCCTTATTCTGAGCAGATAATCATAAACTTTTCACTGGGATGAAATCTCCTCGGGTTTCATAGGGTCAGGCAAGGAATAGAACTCCAGAAGAGAAAATTTCATTTCAGGGATTAGATACAGAACAAAAATATTTTTTATTCTTAGATCCATAAAACTATTTATTCTACACCATCAGCATTAGATGTCATTTATTTAATAATTCATAGTCTGCTTTATTCCAAAAACTATTTGATGCAGTACATGAGAAATCTCCTTCTTGAAACAATTCTAAAGCAAAACAAAAAGATCCACTTGAAGAGCAGAGTGGAAAGATGGAGGAACCCTTTGCAAGGTCAGATAGAAAATCAGAATTCAACCCAGAAATATTGAGTGATTTTCAGTCTTTTTATTTCTTGTTTTTAATTCTGAATGTTTTATTGGAATGACCAAAAGTGATTTACTATTTCTTTCATTCATTTTTAAAATATTTTCTGAGCTAGAATTTGAGCCCTAAGTGATTTCTTATAAAAGTTGTTTCATATTTTGAAATGTCTGAGGCAATTAAATATATATATATATATAGAGAGAGAGAGAGAGAGAGAATAAGTTATAAACCATGATCTTCAAATATAATTTTTTAGATTGAAAAGCTAAATGATCATTTAGGGATCTTATATAAAAGCTAAGATTAAGTTCACAGCTAACAGAAAGGATAGCTTACTAGTAAGAGCTCAAAAGTACTTTGAAAACTTTTTTTTGTATATGTGTATATGCAAAACTGCATTTATTCCTGCTTTCTTTCCTGGTTTTTATTTCTTTTATTCTGCCAAATATCTATGTTTGTCAATACATACTTTAAATGTGTTGAATGGTATTTAACAAGAATAATACTGGAGAAGAGAAGAACAGACAAAATCAGTAGAGTGTATTTCCAAATCATCTCCAACCTTAGAGCTCCGTTTGCTGTCCCCACTGGACACCCAAACCCAAGATCCCTGCGGCCAACCTCCCCAAACACACAGGACATCCACACTTCAGTTTATGCCTCCATTTATGGTTTTCAGCTTTCCTTTTCCTTTTTTTTCCTCTGTATTTTGCTTGTTTTTTAGTAGTTCAGTTTGGAATTTTGAATGATTTAGTTATATTTTAGCTAACAAATCATGTTTGTTTATTCTTAAAAAGTAAGTTTGACAAGTTTTGTATTCTAAAGTATTAAAGTTCACATACTTCCTTAATGACACCCTATTAAGAAAAAATTAGATGGAATTTTTTTCACATGAATATCAAACTGTGACATTAATCTGTGGGCTATAGATGCATAGTCTAAATAGTATTATCTATGTAGATATGTATCTGTAAAGATTGCCATGAAAGGTGAGTTTATTCCAATTGGCAGTCACTTGAAGAGGTGTTTTTTATTGGAATTTTTTACTGGAAATTTAAAGGGGGAGAAGAAGCTTTGGGAAACAATTGAGAGGTTTGGCTCCCTTTCTACACTCAGAGAGGGTGTTCAGGTATGCATAAGTTTAAAAATAGCAGTGACTAGAAGAAAGACTTTTCTTAGAGCTTCATGTGTAAAAAGAGGCACCAATACATCTAAGGAGGGCAAATCTCTCTCTTGCAAATATACTTGTTTAGACTGATAGTGGCTGCACTATTTAATTTCTTCATATTATCAAGTGATATTTAGTTAAATCTGTTTGGAAGGGCCAGGATCTCTAGGTTTTGCTGAGAGGCATGAAAAGGCGAGCCTGCAATTTAAGATGAAACAATTATATAAACTCAAAAAAAAAAAAATAGCATCCCTAGGAACAGTACTTCTCTCCCTTGGTCAGTTGTCCTGATCCACTGAGAAACCCTTCAAGTGGTCTCCTATAAGGATCTGGATTTAATGCAAGTAGAATTCCTTACATTCTTGCTTGGTTCATTTTCTGTTGCTGATAACATAATACCACATACTGGACAAGTTATAAAGAGAAGAGTTCTTTTTTGGCTCATAGTTTAGATCCAAAGCTGGGAGGCTGCACCTGCAGATGGCTTTCTTGTTTGGCAGACTCCTTCGGTGTCACAGTGTGTCACAGGGTAAGAGACAAAGAGCATATCTGTATGTGCCTTCTGATCTCCCTCTCTCTTCATAAAAGCCCCCATTGGGCTCCCATCCTGATAACTTTATCCAATTATCTCTGGAGGTTTCACCTCTAAATGTCCTGGTTGATTAAGTTTCTACCCTGTCAATACGTCCCTCAAAGGTTAATCTCCCATCTGAGTTTCAGAAGGGACCAGCCATGTTCAAACCACAGAAACTTCCCTCCTGTAATGTTTCTCATGACAATTTTCCCAAATATTTTCCTCTTTCCTTGAGGTTCCTCATCATCCAAACAATCATCTATTTTGTATCAAGGAACTTTTATGAATATTATTTGTTATTAATTGTATAAACGTATAATTTTCAAAATTTCTCTATAGCTCTGTATCATTTCCCTTTGTCTGAGACACTGATAAAGAAGATACCATATACCACAACTGTCCCATCAATCACGTCATATTTCTGTTGAGGTTAGAAGAAACCGTTGATAGATACCTTACTGGCATTCTGAACCCTTCTAGGTTGGACACTGTGAGAAGTGAAAAGGTATGGCCTCGTGAGATTTAGTGTAAAGATAATTATAAACTTTCATTACTTAGAGAAAGGAAACACTGTGTGTGGCAGGCACATATGATTGAATAGATACAAAGGGAGCCACAGTTAAGTGTCACTGTCATCTGGGAAATAAACTCAATCTCTGAAAGTCTGTCCACAGTAAGGATCTAATATAGGACATCCCCTGTCTGCAAATACTATCTTAAAAAAACCAGTGTTTCAAATACCCAATACCCAATACCCAAAAATCATATGTAGAGATCTAGTCAAGGCATATATGCATCTAATGATGACAAAGTTAAACTCTGATATGTTGTAATACCAAGGTAATTAAATTAGAAGGATGGTCTATCTGAAATCCAAAGCAAAAAAAATTTCTGAGAGGAACCAAAGAAGGACAATTGTCAGTGTGATCTCAGCCGTGCTCAGGGCAAAGGTGTCCTCCTTATAATGCTTGCAGAGTCAGCAGGAACATGTCATGTAGAACCAGATGCACAGTGTACCTCTGAGCTTCTCTCTTGCTGTGATTGACATTTATCCACCATCTTCTGGAGTATAACTTTATTTTGTATACAGACTTTCAATAGGTGAATTTGGATCTTGCCCTGAGGGGCTGTTTTAATACTATCCTCTTCTTCCCAGGTATGTGTCATGAAAAAGTGACTCCATCCTTGTGTGGCTTATCTACCAGTCTTTCATGAGTTTTGTTTTAATGAATCATAGCTAGTTTCTAATTCACTCTGAGTATAAGAGACTCTTGACCTTCATGACAAAAGCTGAGACACTGTGATTGCCAAGATAGACTTTTACAAAAACAGTTAGCCTGGGAGGTTCACCAGTCTCCACTTCTGACATTTTATTTCTCTGATATTTTTATAGTGGATGCCATAGTCACACCTAAGCACACCAATATTGATATTCTTATCAGAACAAAAGCTAAATATAGAGAATAAATGAATGATATAAATTACCAGTTCTTCTTTTAGGTCTCAGCTAGAACTTGAGGAGCTGGAATGTGTAACAAAAATCAGGGGGAAGCAGAAAAGACAAATCTCCCACCAAGTGGCATTTCTAAAGAAATAAGGGAGACATTACCTAAACATATGTCAACAACAATTTCAAATATTTTTTAAAAAATATAGAACAAGTCAAATGTATTAGTGCCATTTGACAATCCAGTGCTGAAATAAATTTTCCTGCTGTGTGGAAATATTATTGCTTCTATCATGCTCACTTCTTTATAGGACTCAGATATGGGATTCTAGGGACAGCCTGTATTCATCAGCAGTGTTTTGACAGCCAGAGATAACAGATATTAGGTGAATATTTCCCTGAAATGAAATATAAGAATGTGTCTAGACATTATTTTCTCGGAGTAGCTCCTAATTTCATGTGTAATCAAGTTGCCCCTGGCAACTCAGGGAAAGTTATCTTATCTTCTTGAGTTAAGCACAAAGAAACTAAAGTCTTACATGAAATCCTCATTGTCCTGCTGAAAGAGCAGATATCTACATTGTGTGCTACTGCATCAGACTCAGTTGCCAAAACTAATACACAAAGGTGATGAAAATTCAAGCTGAATATTCTTAAATTTTCAGTAACAAATATGAAATATATGAGACTAACTTTTTTCTTCTGGCATAGCCATTTACATTTCTTTTAAATGAAAAGTGACAACCATTGATGATAATAGAACAGGGTACCCCAGGAGTAGATGAGTGCTATAATCAGGAAAATGAATTGTATTCTCAGTAATTTCACAGTCACTATGATTTCTACCACCTATATTGCTAAAGACTTCTGATGTCTATGGGCTCACTGGGCTGCAGGGGAATTGTTTTGCTCAGTAGTACTCAGTAAGAAAGAGTATTCATGAAATTCAAAAAGCTAATGGAGAGCTTCCAGGGGTAGCCAAACTGTAATCTATTCAGACTGAGAAGAAATTCAATGTTAGCAAAAATGAATTCATCAGGAGGAATGTGGAAGAAATGAATCTGAGGCTTCATTAGCTAAACTGAAGAATGGTCTGAATATGTGGAAGAAAAAACAATTTGCAATCCATGGTATTTGGCCCAAATTAACAATTTGTCTTGACTCATATTTCTTTCCATATAAAGCCATAACCAAGAAAAGAAAAGGTTTCCTCTCTATTTGAAACAGGAATCAGAAAGTTAAATTTTTACTCCTAATACAGCTGTGTGAGATGTTTGCATAGTTTTGAAATTTTGGTTGAATTTTGTCGCCATCACTAGGAAAATAATTGTGGGTTATACAGAGGGCAATATTTTTTTGCATTTTCTGTGAATTTTATGAAAATGAGATATCCTTGAGTTACAGCTTTACAAATGAAGCAGTAAGATCTTAGTCAAAGAAATTTGTTCTTGAGCCTGGATGCACAATAGAATATCCAGAAACTTGTTTTTTAAACACGATTTTTTAGTCCTCATCCTACATTTATTAAATAACATTAAGCCATAGGGAGAAGCTTAGACTCTGTATTTTTCTTTTTCTTTTTTCTTTTCTTTTTTTTTTGGTACTGGGGATTGAACTCAGGACCTTGTGCTTGGAAGGCAGGCAGAGGCACCACTGAGCTAAATCCCTGGCCCTCTGTATTTTTCTTTTCCTTTATTATCCTCATTTATCTAGTGGTGGTGTAGGTGATTATATACAGAACCTAGTGCATGCTAGGTAAATGCTCTACTACTGAACTATTACCCCACTCCTAAGTCTACGTTTTGCAAAAGCTCCCATGAAAAATCTTAAACAGTTGTCCATAGTCTGCATTCTTGTATTTGAAACTCTATGTTTAAGGCATACTTGTCAGGAAAGGAGAAAAATTATTATTTACTAAGAATCTACTACTACCAGATATTAAGTAGATATTTCCAAGTATTGTCATAATGTTTCAGATTAATTATCAATCCCATTATCAATTTAATCAATGATTAATTCATTGACTAATTATAATTAGTAAGCAATAATAGTTCGATGATTCAGTTGTCACAATGATACTGTGCCGCTTAGCGACGCTGAGATGAATAGTGCCCCATCCATACATATACCTACTTTGAACCTCAAAATGTAATCATTCTGTGAAGTAGGATTTTGCAGATTAGTTAAATTAAGATGAGATAATACTGGATTAAGATATTCCCTAGATGGCATAACTGGCACACATGTAAGAAGAAGTGGCACACATACATTAAAGAAGAGGGAAGAAAACGAGAAAGTAAAACCATGTAAACATTACTGGACAAAAATTACTGGACAAAAATATTGACAGACTGGACCCCAGAACCTCCTTTTAATTAAGACTTCAGAAATTTATCATTCAAATTAACATTTTATACCACCAACCTGAAGAATTAAGGGCCTTTAATGTGACATTCACTTGTTTTTTCACTCAACTATATTCTGACTACATGAAACAAATAACGGAAGTAAGTGTGATATCATGTAATTTGAAGTTATTTCAATCCTTTTTTACACAAAGCTAGGATGTTATGGATGTGGTGTATATTTAACATTCATACTATTCTCTCAGGTATGAAGCACTATAACATGTGTGATATTATTTGATTCTCACTCAAATCTTGAGGAAGGATGAGGAGGTGTTGTGGTTATTTCTATTTTATAGGCAAGGAGCCCGAGACTAGAGACTTAGAAAAATTCACAAATCACTCCCCTGTGGTTCATTGCTAGAGCATGACACTTTTCTATCCTGACACTGCCAAAAATTTAGTGGAGAATTAAGATGAAAAGCACATGGGTGGGAGAAGTGTGATCTTGCTGATTTTTACAGGAAAGAAGAAAGGAATATAACTAAAAAAGGATATATTATTTTTAAAATCCATGGAAAGTCAGTAGAAAAAATAAGTGAGAAGCCAGAAAGAAGAGGTCTTTGTTGAAGAGAATTTCAAAAGCCCCGGAGCAGCATAAAAACTCAAACTGTCAGATGTGTGAATCTTCATCAGAAAATATCCAATATTACTCATTAGCTTCTAAATTCACATATATTTTTAGAGTTTTATTTTCTTGGAGATTCCACATTGTATCAACAATATTAAGTAACTTAAGAAGGGTCATTGCACTAGAGAATGATATTGTGTGTCTAGTCAGTGAATAAAAAGGAAAGTGAATTTTTCTCTAAAGTACCTACCTATATGAAACTTGTCTTTCAGAACTGTCATTTCCATTCATTAACTTCCAGTTACAGTTAAAAATATTTTCACTTTGATCAAAACATGTGTGTGTGTTCATTTGATTTTCTCATTGCTTTCAGAAAGTGGAAACTAGAAGGAAATATTCAAACAAAAAATATATTACCAAAAATAATATATTAACCAAAAGAAAAAGAGAAAAAAGTGATCAAGAAAGAAAAACTTCTACATAAAATATAGTAAAGCACAAATAGTTTGGCAAAGATATGCTTTAATTTAAATTGAAAATATACTTGGGTTATTTATTCTTTATGACCAAATACAACACATTTTAAATCCAAACAAATTAATGATGAGGAATGATTAAAATCTTGTTCCTCTGAAAATAAATAATGGCAAAGCTTTAATGGAAATGATGATTACAAAGTACTTGGGAGTTAATACTGAAGTTGAGATCCAAAACAATTGCTTATTGTGGAACTTAATGTACTTGTTACCACACTTCATTCAAAGTTAAGACTTTCAGCCATGAGTAACCCTGGTCTTAATATGTACTCGAGTCTATGATCTGTTCTTGTTCTCATTGTATATCAACTCTGAGCACCAATTTAACCAGATTGAGCATTCAGCTGGGTTTGTGAATACCTCAAACATGTTGGCTGCCCCTTGCCTTATAGCTTCTATCTTTTTAGCCTCCTTTACTCATTCTTACACTGGAATAATTAGTATACCAAGGGCTCTAAAACTTGATTCTGCATTTTTTTTCTTTTCTTTTCATGTGCATTCTTTCCTTGAGTAAGCTCATCTTTGAGTAAGTTATTTCCAATGCCATCATTACCCTGAAGAATCTGAAATTCATGTCTCTGGTCCAGATGCTACCTTGGAGTTCTAAACTTATATACCCAGCTCCATATGCCATTTCTGTCTGGCTATGTACTGAGCACTTCAATGTAACATGGCAAAAACTCTATACTTTCCCCTCTAAATGAAGCACACAAATTCTCCTCTAGATAATCACGCTCCCATGTATAAGATCTGTCAGCTCCTCCTCCATAGTATCACCCTAATCACCTTCTCATTTCTTCTGTTACTGTAATACACCCATAACTGCTCTAATAGCCCTTATAATCACCACTACCGCTACAAATTACATCTTTCACTCAGAAGTCAGATTGATGGAAATCGTATTACACTTAATTTTTAAAACTTCTTTATCTTTAAAAAAAAGTCTTGACTTGGTGTGTAAATTCTTAAAGGTTTGGTTATATTCTTTATTTTATCTTCTTCTTACCTATCCTTACTTATAATCACTTAATCTATATGAGAAATTTATGTTTTCCTTCCACAATCCAACTTTTTTCTATTCTTTAGCATTGCTGTTTTCTGTGCCTCTTTCTTGAAACACTCCTTCTAATATCTGTATTTCTTACTCCTTTTGATTATTCAGGCCTCAACACAAAAATAACTTCCTAAGAATGTTGTTCATCAATCACCTAAGATAATGCATTTTTTTCTCATTAGTCTCTTTTGCATTAGACTTTTATCTTCTTCATAGCATTTATTAATATTGATATTATCCAATTTAAGTTGATTTATCTTGTCTTCCAATGTTAAAAATAAGTTCCCTAAGAACAAAAGCCCTGCCTTCTTCAAAACTACTAGTGCAGTGTTAAGCATATTACCACATTCTTTATATACATCTTTTGACTAACCTATTCAAAAACAAATTTACCATATTTAAATAGCATAGAACTAAAACATAGAAATAAAGGTATTATTCATGTTTTCATTGACATTGCATTAAATCTATAAATTTTCTTAGAAAAAAAAGATCATTTCCAGTACAGTAGTTACTTCTGTTCTTCCCATTCAGGAGTTAAAATTATTTCCATGTTTATTAAAGTGTTCCTAGATTTTTCCATCAAACATTTCAGGTCTTCAATGTCCCAAAGTCTAGTATACTCTATGTTATCTAGTGATTTTATTATATCATAATGGAGATTGGTTTTTGCTACACTATTTATCTGTCTATCTATCTAGCTAATAGGAATATTATTGGTTCTCTAGCTATTACATTGAAATTTGTTATTTCTCATAAAGGAGAAAAGGAGTAGTGCTTACCATACAGGACAGTACTGATTAGTATTTTTGACATGACGTATACAAGTCTGTTCTATGAACTGCAACATACTATGTAATGACTTGGAAGTATAAATGATTGTTTTGTAAGTGGTCATATTTTTACCACCTTTTAAAAATTCTGTGTTGGGGGCCGAGGATTTAGCTCAGTGGTTCCAGTGCCTGCCTTGCAAGCGCAAGTTCCTGAGTTCGATCCCTGGTACCAAAAAAATAATAATAATAATTCTGTGCACTTTTATACCCTATTTTGACAGTATATCTATTGTATATTATGGTAATTAATAGTAGTAATAGAAAGAAAATATTTTCTGCCTAACTCTAGACTTGTGTTACTTCAAGCCTTTTAGCATGGAATTTTTTGACCTCTCCTCTACACTATCATCTCCCCAAATGGCAGCTGCTCTCTGAATCCTTCTCCAACTTTGTTTTTCCATGTGAGGGAAACATGGTTTCTTTACATTGCTTTTGCTATGATTAAATGCATATTAGATAACATTTGCTCCCATAGTGTGTTAGTTTCTTTACTTTCATCGCTGAGACTCAAAGTTAACACTCAAAGTTCAAGGAGAAAGGGTTCATTTAGCACACAATTTGTAAAGGCCCATAATCATAATCAGCTGGCTCCAAGGCAGAGTGGCACATGGCAGAGGAGTGTGGCCAGGAACAATTCAAGGTGCCTACATGGCAGCAAAAGCAACAAGGGAACCTCAACTGTGTCTTTCTGTCCCTTTTATATTATCCAGACTACTGGGATTAGGGCAGAGTCAAACCAGTCAGGGTACTGGTTTGGTAACCACAGGCCCTTAACCTCAGCCTCACACACTCTAGATTCAGCCACCTCTGAAAAATCCACCTATGACCACTGAGGCTTTGAAGGGACATCTAGGCCCAAACCATAACATATGGCAGCTTGTAACCATATAGCCAAAATAGTACCTAGTATATGTCATCCACAGGAGTATAAATTTTACATGTTTCTGTTAGTTCGTACAAACTTCACAAAATTTCTATGAGTGAATTGTTCGTTATTCTCCATTTTACAAATGAGGAGATTGGATCAGAGTGAATGATAACCTACCTGTCTTGTGTCACTTATCTAAGTATTAGTGTTTTATTTCCTTGCTCAACTCCATGATGTAACTGGAAAGAGTAATGAAAGTTCATAAAATACAAACATCATATTTTCTGTACGTATAATATCCAGAACTGCAGTAGTGATAATAGCCTTATCTCTGCATGCTATTTATTCAATTAGTTTAAGTAATATTTACGAGAACACTCAAGTCCTAGACATTGTACTTAGACCCAATGATGAGGTAGAACATACCAATGACTTCGCTAATTTAGTCATGAGGAAAGGGATGTAAAGAGGCGGTTGGTGTGAAGAAAAATCTAATGACTTCTAAATTACAGTGTATTTCTGCCATATTTGAGGCCCGTATTTTAAATAATAATTAACACATTGCCACATGTATTGGTTAGAGTTCACTATAGAAAGAAATCCAAATGTGTGTGTGTGTGTGTGTGTGTGTGTTAGACTTATAGGTTCAGCGGTGAGACAGTCCACAATAGCTGTCTGTGTACCAAAGCCCAAGAAGATGTAATAGCTGTTCAGTCCAAGGAGCTTGAAGCGAAAGAGCAAGAGGATTCAAGGATGTAGCACCAGTCTCAAAGCCTCAAACTTGGAAGTTTCCTGGAGAGTCACTGGTATTAATCTGCACTGGAAGGCTGAAGAAACCAACGTCTGATATCCACAGGCAATGGTCGTAGCAAAAAATGCTCTCACTGAAGCAGGATGGAGTTTTTCAAACCCAGGCCAACTTCTTCCACCTTCCCCTTTCATTCCATCAGGACTGCAAGCCTATTGGATGGGCCCACACACAATCAGGGTGGATCTGTCTCCCTCAGCTTGCTGACCTATATGTCTTTCATCTCTGGAAACGCCCCAAAGACACAAAAGCACAGACATGTGTTTTATAATCTCCTACGTATTTCTTAATTGAGTCACATGTACAATCATGAAAATATGTTCACAGCACCTGTAAATAGAGAAAAATCACAATAGGAAAAAGATCAGACCCAAGACAGAAAAAAACACTGATAAAAAAGAGACCATTTTGCCTGAAAAAGAGAGAAGACTGAAGTACGTCCAGGTAGCTTTGGAAGGCTGACCTAGTTCTCCTGGAAGAAAGGCATGCAGTAATAGAATTGGGCTCACCATGAAGAATATTTCTTAGGGAAAGCTATTATTCTAAATTGTGATAGTCTACTTAATTTTAGTAAGTGCCCTGTCATTGTAATGGTTAAACTTGAGAGATGCTCTACTAAGAGAACCTCCAGAATCTCTTTCTGTATCACATTAGAAAACTCAACTCAAATAGATGACTGCTTTGGTCTATTCTTAAAGAAAATTTATTCTTAAATAAAGAGAATGGACAACAAAAGGCGTATTATCGGCATCTCTGTAAAGTTTGAGATTTACTATTTCATGGACACTGGAAAGAAAATAAATGAAATTCCTTGTTCAGAGACTAATAGCCTTAGTACTCATGGCAAAAAGTATCCAGATCTTCATATTTGTTTGGACAAAAAGCAAGGACAATGTCAAGGACAGACACTTGCATTAATGAGGTTGAGGGAACAGACACCCAGCTTTGCGGAATCACCACTTTCACAGTATTTGAAAGAACATCTACTCTTTTCTAGCGGGCGACATTACCTCATTCCTCAAGGTTGCTGGCTGCAAACACAACTCTGTGAGGTGGCCCAGGTGGTCAAAGCCCTGCATTTTTGGAATACCCAGCAATAAGTGCAGGGACACTCAGGACTCGTGGTATACTGTCTCTCACCAGAGACCTTAATGCTTTTATAAATGTAGATTCATTGGGGATGTCAGAATCTCAGATTAGCAAAGAAAGAAGATAATAGGGAGAAAAGGTATTTCAATGACATAAGCCCTATTTAAAACAATCTCTTTTTTCTTCTCCCAACAGTGACAGATAGATGACATAAAAACAGCTTGCTTCTAAACCTATTGAATCCAGATGGAAGTTATATATGTCATCAACCTTCTTGTTTGTATGCCAAAAGAACTAACCTATTTGGTGCAGGCTTATTTATAAGGTTTCTAATGGCAAGAAGCACCCATTTTTCAAGTTTAGAATTGCTCAAATCAGCTCTTTCCTATGCAGGAATTTTCATTAGATTAAAAAAGAAAGAAAAAACTCATGGACTCTACTTCTCTCAAGATAAAAATTTGTCGAAACTACATGTGTAAATGAATCAACATTGCCACCTAGTGGAATCATTATTTATCCAAAGGAAAAAAAATTACATTTTATACAGCTTTATTCACTTTTATTTGTTTTTGTCAGCAAAACTGAGCTGCTTGAAAACCTACTTTGATCAATTTGTTTTAAATAATTAATTTTATGTACCTTCTAGTAAGTTTACTCTTACAAATAAATTGTGTACAGTGTACAACAGGAACAATTTTTAAAATAGATTAACTTTAAGAGAGATTGGTTGTGAAGTTAAATTTAAGAAGCATAAAGCCTCTCAGAAATTTTGTGAGGGAAGAAACAACTCATAAGAGCATAATTTAAAGTAAAAATCATAAAGTAATTTTTAAGATCTTGATATTCCTGTGACTAACAAGATATTATACCTATGTAATTTACTATGATTCTACAT
This sequence comes from Heterocephalus glaber, assembly GCF_000247695.1. The sequence continues at coordinate 4,505,948 of NW_004624840.1, forward strand.
CTCAAACAGATACTCAGGGTATTTTTTACTTTTCAAAGTTATACAAATTAAACTATTTCATTTGGAGGGTAGAAATGTAGGAAAGTTGCTTCTTGGACTTCTGGGTAAGGTCAAATGTAGGAATGTAGGAAAATAACTTTCAGCAGCTATTACAGACAGAAAGAATTGCAGCATAAATTGAGCTATTTGAGTATAGGAAATACACTTTAGTAAATAACATCATGGAAAATCATGACAGAGACAATGGGAATAGAAAAACCAACATATTTTCCAGTAGTTTCCATAATCTTGTTTGTATATCATTTTGGTGAAAGAAGAGAAAAAAATTAAAAATCAGAGACACTGAAATAAAAGTGGGACCCTTTATGGTGATTATGAAACCCCACTTTTATTCCCTTTGCATGAAGCAGTATAATTTGGTTATTAAGATCATGAATTTGAATAATATTTATAAGGTAAAATTATATAAAGTAGTGTTTATTTTGATAAGCCTAAATATTGCTAGATTTTTAAGGCTTAGCTCATACATTAAAGTTCTAATCCCATGGGTAACTATATGGATTTCACTAAGCACATTGGTTTACTTTACTGAATTTTAGTATCTTCCTCTTTTCAATGGGGAACTTGCATATCCAAGTGAATAGTTATAAGAAATCAAGGAAGGAAGGACAGTGCTTGATAATCACCCAAAATGCTGCAAAGAATTACTGCTGGAATTAAGAGCTACTTTTCAAAACATTTTTATTTACTCTAAAAAGAAGCTTTTTCATTAACTTTAACTATTAGAATATCTAAATGGCACAATAGAAAATCACTCTCTCTGATTGCTTCTTGGTGAGTTGCATTCTCTCTTCCAGTTTCTGCCTAATGTTTCTTCCCATATGTCCTTTCAACATTTAAATAACTGTCTATTTAAAATTTATTTTATTAGTTAATTAGATGAGGTATAATCAGTTTATTTCACTGGAAACCCTAAAGGATGAGCTGCCATTATGGTGATTATTTCCAATCAGTCTAATTTACTTCAGCTTAGACCTGGATAAAGTAATAGATTATGTTAAAATTTAGTTCCCCTTTTAATAGGAAAGCACATTACATTACAAGCTGCTTCTCCCTTGTCCTGTTATCTTACTTCTGTTCTGTATTGTGAGCTCCAGATAAAGTAATGGGAATATAATTGTACTGAGTCCTAGTGTGATTATATACCTCTCTGTGATATAACTAATCATTTTCACAGGATCTCACTGAAGACAATTTCTTTCCAGAAATGATGTAGTGAATTTTAGTAATTAAAAACTCAGTATCTAAAGCTAGGCTGCTTAGGATAAAAACTAAGCTTGAACAAGTCTTAGCTATGTGATAAAAGGCAAGTTACATAACACCCTTAACTTCTTTATTTGTGAAAAGGGAATGATGATAGCACTTGTCTGATATGACCGTGGTGAAGAACAAATGGATCGGGGAGTATGCAGGAAATGTTAGTTATTATTAGGGAAGGAAGCATGTTCTGAGTTTCAGGCATTGAGAAGTTCCATGGGGAAGTAATTGAAAGCATTCTTTCATTCACTCTAAAAGCAATTGACCTGTACTAACTACCATGTTCTGATGGCATGGAAGGGTAAAGGTTGACACAATTGCACTCTACGTGGCATTTGCAATCAGGTGGCATTTTGTCAGCAGAACTGAAAATAAAGGTTTTTGTGATGTTCACATATATACCCCAAGAACAAATGGACACAGGGAAAAGGAGAGTGTGTCTGTCTAAGGAACAGTTGCGCAGCAAGGCCTCCTGTGCTTGTTTAGTACCGTGGACAGCGGCACCCCAGACCACAGTCCAGAGGAAAACACCTACCATACTGCCAAGTGCTCTTTGCATACAAGACAGTTACTATTCTCACTCCAATTTTTGAAAATGATTGCTGAACTTATACATAAAGAAACTAATGCTCAGAGAGATTGAATGCTATGATCAGACTCCGAAATTTATCTTTTAGGTTTAGCATTTGGACTGAAATCTTCCTGGTTCCTAAAGTATATTTGACTGACTTAATTTTTTCCTTTTTCCTTTTCATTTTTTTCTTTCTTTTCCTTTCTTTGTATGAGTATGTGGGGGGATAGGGGAAAGTAAAGTTTGCTTGAGGTTATAATTTTAAACAATTCTTGGAGATACTAGAATCTTGGCATCACTGGAATAATGACCAAATTGATCCATAGTAAAAGTATAAAGAGCAAAGTTCTATTAGAAAAAAGTCTACAGAAATGAGAAGTTAAGGGATAGGTTGCTATGAAAACTAATGAGTTAATGAGAAGCCCAGTGGTCTGGGTACTGGGAATACAGGCGAAGCATGTTCTTCACTTCTGATATCTTGCCTGCCTTTTGCCTGGTTTTTTGAATCTTTATGTCTTTAATCAGAACAGAAATTTTCCAATCAGATATGCTAGCTTTGGAAATGATTCTCCCACAGCACATCCTCAGAATGCAAGTCATTCATTTCTAAAAAGATGTAATAATACCTACCTTGCTGTGTCTTGGGGAAATTAAGTGAGGTAGCATATATCAAAAAGATGTTGTCTTTATTAGGTATGATATGTTCTCACCCTATTCTTTGCCATTCTAGAGTCCCATTTGTGAAATATACAACTTTTATATTTAACCGGGATTCTGAAATACACTGAACTAATAAATATCAAACATCTGTCACATCCTGAAGTATTAATGAGGAGTTATAGGATCTATCTTTTAAACACAGAAGATTCTCACTAAATAGCATGTAAGTAAAATGTACAATAAATATCAAAAATGAGAGACAATCAATGAATTTCTCATTTCCTTTCTGAAAAAACATTCAGAGGAACACTCACTTTTTTATTATCATCATTGAATTCCTTATCATTTCTAGGTTTCCTGGGTAAAAGGTACTGCAGAAATGAGAGTACTAGCTTGTGTTAGTCTCAAGAGTTACCTGACAGGCTAAGCATGCACCAGTGTCCTGTATCTAATTCTAAGGTATTCATAGCAAATTGGGTCTGCTGACAAGATAAATTTACTTGAAATCACCACTTGACTATGAGAAGGTGGCACAGTCATTTGAAAGATTGAAAAGTACAGCTTCAGCTGGGTGTGGTGGTACAGGCCTGTAACCCCAGTACTAAGGGAGGCTGAGGCAGCAGGATAGTAAGTTAGAGTTCTGCCTAGGGAATTAAGAAAGATTCTGTCTCAAAAATAAAAAATATAAAAGGGATGAGGAGGTAGCTCAGTGGTAGATTTCCCTGAGTTCAGTCCCCAGTACCTAAAGGGGAAGAGAAAACAGAGCACCTCATTTTATTCAAAAGTATCTTCCACATTATGTTGACTATTTAGAATTATATAATTAGAAAACATACTAGTGGCCATTATATCAAGATTTTTAAAGAAACTGGATTGTCTTTGTATTGCTTTGACCGCCTTAATAAATAAAGAGTGACTTCGGTACATTGTCATCATCAATGTATTTTGCCTTTAACTTTCCAGTTTAGGATCTCTAGAAACCATTACATCACAAAGCATCAATAGTACATTGATTTAAAATTCAGATGTAATATAAAAGACTGGTCTTCAGAATCAGATAAGGGCTGCAATTATTTCTATGCTATTTCACACCAAATGGACGATTGACAAAAAGAATCTATTAAGAGCAAATAGTCTACAAGAATTCCTGATCTAAATCACAAGGTTAAAAAAATCCATAACAGGCTTGAAATACTTTAAAATAAAGTAGTATACTTACTATGATCAATGTGGCCATGGAATTATTCACATGAGGAGGATTTAGTCTTGATTTATAAATTTTTAGGGAAATAGAAATTATAAAATGGGAAACACTTGTATGCTTTTAAGAAATTTCACAAACTTCAAGTACACAGATGCTAGTTCTGGCAAAATACAAACTTTATTGACCAGATTACAAATGAGACTGATGACTGGGAGGCAAAGAATGGATGAAATTTAGACAAAACAGAATCTTTGAAACAGAGGGAGAAAGAGGAAATAAGAAACATATTTCAATAATATTAACGGCTTCAATTTAATCTCAAGGGATATTTTGTACTAGCACATGTATTAGTCATTCAAGATTGATAATAACTAAAGCACAAAGTAGGAAAACTCACAGGAAGTGTGACCAGCATGATAAAAAATATGAAGTGTGACTTCATATTAGACACAAGCCATAACAAAGCAGGTAGCCACTTTCATCATTTTCTAGTACAGAATTGTTAAGTAGTATTGTCTCTCCCAAAGTAATAGGTTGAACTCCTAAACTTCAGAATGTGCCCTCATTTAAAAAATAGGACCATGGCACATATAGTTAATTAAATCGAACAGGGTCATACTGGCATAGATGCATATAATTGAATATCATAGATATCCTTATAAGGAGAGGAAATTTGGACATAGAGAGGCAGAAATGGAAGAATCCACAAGAAGATGAAAGCAGAGATGGGAGTGATGCAGCCAAAGCTAAGAAAGGCTGAGGCTTCCCCACAAACCACAGAAGCTACATATTAAGAGCAATATCCTCCCAGCACCTTGATCTTGGACTTACATCTCCCTACTGTATGAAAAAATAAAGTCCTGATGTTGAAACCACTTTGCTTGTGATGTTTTATTACAGCTACCCTAGAAAAATAATATAATAGTATTCAAAACATGTGGATTATTTAAGCATTGGGATTATTTATTATTTTGATGAATAAATCTATATTCCAAGCTGCTTTTGTTAATTTTAGGGAAATAAACCAAAAAAGAAGATAGAGAAACTGTAATAAGCATGGAAAGCAATACTAAGAAATAGAAACAGAGAGTGAAATTCTAATGTTAATGGTTCTGGCTTAGTGGCCCAGACTTCTTCCTTGAGACTGTTTCCACCTTCGCTCTTTATAGGTCTTCCGTGTCCTCTCCACCAGGGCACTGGTCTCACCTGAGTAGAACAAACTGCAGAAGATAAAGTGAGGCCACGCTATGTATACGATTTTTTTTTTACCATTTGACAGTCCAACATGAAAAATGTGGCTTCATAAAGAACCAAAATAAGCCTTTGGCACTAAGACAATAAGTCTTGTCATTGTCACCCCTTACTTGATATAGCTAATGACCTCCGTGAGATGGCAGGAAAGTGCTCAGCACTGATATAAATATTACCTATTATTCTCAGAAAGTGAACATTTTAAAATATACTAGCCTGGCAGAATATAATAGATAGAAAGAAGAAAATTGCCTGAGAATGGTAGGATTAAACAGAAAATGTCTTTTAGGAGTAATTGCTCCATTTTCAGTTTGTAGTTTGCCACATTTGCAATTTTATACCCTAGGGGATGTGTATGGTAGAATTTCTGACAAAATAGTAGAATTGAAGGAATCAGGTGACCCAAATGATAATTCTACATTAGGAAAATTACTTCTGCACTTTGCCTCCACTGTAATCAGCTTCTCAACAAAGAGAATCTGAAAAAGAGGACAAGCATCATTACTTTTGCAAAGTGATTTCTTAAATCATAATATAACAGAACTTGTGTTCCTGGCCCAACTTCTTTATTTTATATATGAGGAAACTCTGGGGAAGTTTTTTGTTGTTCTTAAATGCTTATGGCCATCTGAGTAGTAAGTTACCAACAAAGTAAGAATTCCAATTTTCTTATGCTAGTCTAATTCCTGATCATCACAGCAAAATGTGCTGCCAGCAATGGTGATACTGCTCTCTACTTCTGTCCACCACTCACATGGTGGACATGAAATGTTGAAGACACTGAAAGCAAGAGTAACTGTGATGAGACTTTCTCACTGTGTCTTAGAAAAATGTATGCTAATTCCCAAGTTCTGGCATTACACAAGAGATCATAATGTGGGCACAGATTTACTATTATCCACATCCACCTGAATCTTCCCACCCTAAAATCTGCATTGTAACATTTGGTTCATGCTACAGTTTGAATGTGGTTTTACCCTTAAAGTTCCATGCGTTGAAAGCTTGGTCTCCAGGTGTGGCAACATGAGAGGTGACAGAACCTTTAAGGAGGTGGACCACAGAAGGAGGTCCTTAGGACTTGGAGGTGTGCCCCTGGAAGAGAATATGAGACCCCAACCTCTCTGCTGTCTTGTTGAGCAGTGTGACCTCTGCCTCTTGCATTCCTGCCTTCTACCATGAGGTCTTTACCAGAGCCAATTTGAGGCTGGTGTTCTGCCCTTAAATCTCCAGAACCATGAACTAAATAGACTTTTATACATAGACTGCCTTGGAAGTTTTCTTATAGCCACTGAAAATAGACTAATACAGTTTAGTAATAAATTACTATGATACATGTTGCCAAGTATCTTCAGAAATAGGTTTTGAGTTACTCTCTTCCATTTCTGATAAAGTCTTTTACATTTTTTATTATTCTGTTTTGGTTTCTTACTCTAAAACACCTCTGAGGTAGTGTGAGATTGAAGAGGCTAAATGTTAGAGCAATGATAAAGTGTGACTCTCCATCCCGATATGACTTGACAACCTTAGAGTGTAGAAATAGCGTCACACAACTATTTATATATGTTTAATTATTGTTATTTTAGTCCAATTTATTTTAAGCACATTGAACTACAGAAATGAGTTGTTTTCATATCACCAATATTTGTAATATGCATCACAACTCAACAGAGGTTAAAATATTCAAAAAGTTGTTTGCCCTTTTGTATGTATTGTAAGGATTGGTGAATATATCTGATTTCATTTATTTATCTAACTGCATTATATCCTTCACCTATAGACTTATGAAGATAATATAAAGAACTGGCACACTATAGAACTATTTACCCTAAATTATAGATTATAAACAGTAAGTTTTCAGAAAACATAGTCTCAGTTATAATCTCATTAAAGAATTAATGAATGTTATTTTCCATGCATGGCAGAAAAAGTACAGTTTCACTTGGTTCTAGAAATGGTAAAATCTAGCAAAGGAGGCAAAGAGTTGTTGATGAAATTTAGGGGAAAAACGACAAAATAAAAAAACTTGTAGGCTAAATAGTTTATGAATAAAGAAAAACCACAAATTATCGATTCATATGCAATATTTTAAACACAAAATTGAGAGAACCAAAAATAAGAAGAAATGTAAGTTAGATTGAGTGAATTCTACTTAAGAGTTTAAACTAGAGCTAGTGACAGAGCTTGAATTAGTACTGAACTCTGGTTAGAGTTTTAAGTCAAATCTGAGCTAGAATTAGTGTTGAATTGTAGTTGGAAATTTTAGGTCAAATCTTTTCTTCTTCTGTTTACTTTCAGATGCCAGGGACTTGGAAAAAAGGATAAGTCAGAAATAACCAGTGTCTTGTCAAACACAGTGCAGGTAATACATAAAAACTATATCCACATCTTTCTTTTCAGTAGATCACTGCTCATCAAGTGCACTCATCCCATCATTCTTGCCACTTTTTGAAGCAGCATTCTTTCATGTCTTTATAAAGTATGATCAAAAGTACAGCGAATGTTGCTGCTGAGTGCTATCAATTGAAAAGCAGGCTTCTGAGAACATGATGGTGTGTCCTCACGCACTTCATTCAGATCTGGTACAGTGCAATTTCTGGCTTTTCCCCAAAGTCAAAATAACCATGCAAGGAGAACATTTTTAATCAATTCAGGACATTGAGATAGCTATGACAGTTCAAATAAAGTCATTCAGGAAAGAGAACTTCCAGAACTGCTTCAGAAAGTGGCAAGGACGATGGGAATAGTACATCTGAATTGAGAGGGAGTATTTTGAGGGTAATTAATGGCAATGTGTCTTTTACTGTAATGAACTTTTTGAATTTAACATTCTCCACGTATTTCAAAATACCTGGTATGTGAGCAAAGTTTGCATGTATCATGGTCCCTCGTCCATTAATAATTTAGCATTTGTTTCCTAGGAACCATGATATTTTCTCATGTAATGACTATTCAATTACCTAGTTCTAAATGATTAATATTGGTCCTTTAGAGTATGAGTCTTCTGAGTTTGTCCCAGTAATATTTTTTATGACAAAAGAATGGAGTCCAAAGCTACATGTTACATTTAGGTTTGAATATTGCTTGTTTTCTTCAAACTAAGTACGGGGGTTCAATCTCAATTGTGAGGTTTTAAAAGGGTTGATTTGTAACACAACTATGGCATTTAGAGGTGGGAGCATTTAGGAAGTAATTACGGTTAGTAGAGAGAGACACACACACAGAGAAAGGAGGGAGAGAGAGTATAGAGAAGTGGGTCTGAAGTGAGAGGGAGTATTTTGGGGAGATTAATGGCAATGTGTCTTTTACTGTCATCATTTAAAAAAATTAAACATTCACCATATTTTTCAATCATACTGCATATATATTCTTTTTTTTTTTTCCTCCTGGGATGTGGCTCAATGGTAAAGTGCTTGCAAAGCCTGGGTTTGATTCCCAGCATCAAAAAAAAAAAATGTTTTATAAAAAATTGTTATTCAAAAACTGAAAGATTTCCCTCTAAAATCAGGGTGTCCACTATCACCACTCCTATTCAATATAGTTCTGGAAACATTAACCAAAGCAATTAGACAAAAGAAAGAAATAAAAGGAATAAAGATAGGAAAGGAAGAAGTTAAATTATCATTATTTGTGAATGACATGATACTTTACATAGAAAATCCCAAAAATTCCACCAAAAATCTTCTAGATTTAATAACCAAATTCAGTAGCATAGCTTGATACAAAGAGAACACTCAAAAATCAGTAGCATTCCTGTATGCAAACAAAAAACTCACTGAGAGAGAAATTAGTGAAACAATACCTTTCACAATAGCATCAAAGAAAGTGAAATACTTAGGAATCAATCTTAAAAAGGAAGTAAAAGGTCTTTACATTAAAAATTACAGTACTCTAAAAAAAGGAGACAAAGAGGATATGAGAAAATTGAAAGAAATCCCTAACCGATGGGTAGGAAGAACCAACATAGTGAAAATGGCTGTACTCCCAAATTGTTATGCAGATTTAATGCAATCCCAATCAATATACCATTAGCATACCTCACAGAACTAGAAAAATCATTCCTAAATTTCATTTGAAATCAGAAGAGATTTAGAATAACGAAAACAATTCTGGGTAACAAAGGAAAGGCAAGAGGCATTACAATCTCTGGCTTCAAATTATACTACAGAGCTTCTGCAATTTAAAAAACAAACAAACAAACATGGTACTGGCAAAAAAACAGTCCTGAAGATCAGTGAAATAGATGAGAAGATCCAGAAAGAACTCCAAACACACTCAGCCACCTTATCTTTGACAAATGGGCTAAATATTTTCACTGGAAGGATAGCCTCTTTAATAAATGGTGCTGGAAAATCTGACTTTCTACATGCCAAAGTCTAAAACTAGACCCTTGTCTCTCACCGTGCACTAAACTAAAATCAAAATGGATCACAGATCTAAATATTAAAACAGAAACACAGATTTAGTGTGCTAGAAGAGAGAATAGGTAAAACTCTTGAGGACATAGAAGTAGGCAAAGACTTTATGAACAAAACTCAGACTGCATGGGAAATACCTCAAAGAATCAACAACTGGGACCTCATCTTACTAAAAAATTTTGCACAGCAAAAGAAATCACCAACAGAATGAAAAGACAACCCACAGAATGGAAAATAATTTTTCCAGTGGTTCCTTAGACAAAGGACTAATCTAGAACATATAAAGAATTGAAAATATAAGCCACCCAAATTTAAAGACCTAATCCAAAAATAGGCATCTGAGATGAATACACACTTCTCAGATGAAGAAGTAGAAACAGCAAATATATACATGAAAAAATGTTCAACATCACTGGTCTTTTGAGAGCAGCAAATTGAAATATCACTGAGATTCCATCTCACTCCAGAAAGAATGGCTGCTGTCAAGAAATTAACCTATAACAAATGTTGGCGGGGTTGTGGGAAGAAAGGAACTCTTCTCCAGTGTTGGTGGGAATGTAGACCAGTGCAACCACTGGGGAAATCAGTGTGGAGATTCCTCAAAAAACTAAGATTAGAAGTCCCATTTGACCCAGCTCTTCCTTTTCTGGTATCTTTCCAAAAGAATTAAAAGGATCATACCACAGCAACATATGTGCACTCATGTTTATAACAGCACAGTTTGCAATAGCTAAATCTTGGAAACAATCCAAATGCCCATCAATTGATGAATGGATTAAAAAAAGATGTACATTTCTTTATATGATGGAGTACTATTCAGCCATAAAGAAGGATAAACCAGGTATTTCTAGGTAAATGAACGCACCTTGAGAACATATTCTTAAGTGAAATAAATCAAACACACAGTGTAAATATTACATTGTGTCTCTGGTGTGAGAAACTGAAAGTATAAATAAAGACCAAAAAGAATAATAGATACTGTAAAATAAGAAGAAATTGTTCAAAATTATATGGAGTATGACATACTTTAATAATTAAAATGTTTTATTAAAAAATAGTTAAATTGTTATAAAACTCTTGAATTAAACATGATTTAACAGATGTCATGTCACTTTTTTGTCATGCTTTAGGCATCCAACTGAAAGATTATTTTTAACTTTTAAATAATTTTAAATTTTCAGAACAGTTACAATAAAAATCTAGGTATGACATAAGTATCTATGTAACTGTTGCACAGATACATTCGTTAACATTTTGCCACATTTTTGTTATTCTCTCTTTGTTCATATTATAATGTGTATTACTAAAAATAAACAGATATTATATAACTTTAAAGAATTTATTTGACTCCCCTTTCTTAGGCCTGTTGAAAGCATTTAACAAAAACATAAAATGAATTGCAAGTGATTTGGCTCCTGAGCAAATGAAAGATCTATGAATGACCCTAGTAAATATATGTTTGCTATAAAATCTGTATCCCACTTTAAAGTGAGCAAGTAGAGTCTATGGTAACTGTTTGCACTGTCAATTAGTCTCACTCCCCTAAAGTAAGAGTCACTGAACTTATTAAGGAAAAAGAAACAAAACCAGAGCCACCATGACAAATCTGTTTACAGCTGCTTCCAGATGCATAAAATACTCCCTGACAGACAGGTGCCTCAGTTGTCTTTTCTTTGGAAAATAAAAAAGCAAAACTGATAAAAGACTTGTCCATTCTTAGCAGTGCCTAAATGTCCATGAACATGTCGTTTCTAAGTAAATCTTCATTCTTGTGCTGTTTTTCCACATCTGGCTTTGAATCCTTCCATCAGTGCCCTGCTGAGCTCAGCGAGGCTTGCAAGGTTGAATGTGCCTGCCAGGCAGACTTAACTATTTCTCGTATGACTTAGTGGATACTGAAAAGGTTACCGTATTAAAATTGTTCATATATAGGAATAAGATCATCTTTCCTCAGGTGTAAGCCAGCATGGGGTATTTCTGAAGTTGAGTTGATTTGGCAATAAAAAATAAGTACTTCATCTAAGTTAGCTGCCAAGCACACAGCCAGAATTAATTTCTTAATGATTTTTGAGATGATACCTTAAGTAGTGATCTTCTTTCTAGTTAGAAACACAAATGAAAACAGGACTGTGTTTTAACTACTAAAGTCCAACATATCACTTTTTAATAACAGTTAAATCATGTATCTCAACCAAAATGGGAATCAAATTAAATATGCTTCTCTACCTATTGAATTTTAAACTTATACCAACTTTCTTGTGCCTCTTTCTAAACAGACCATAACTGCGCTCTTATCAGTGGTGGTATGCTTGCTCCCAACAGTAACAGTGCTATACCATGAGGAACTGAAAGCATTTGGAGAAGCATGCCCTTTCTCTAGATTTACAATGGAAAGAAACTCAAACCAGTATTTTTAAAGCATAAAGCCAATACATTAAAGAGTTTAATGTAAAAGGTGTGTAAGTATCAAGCCACACAAGCTGATGATGATAACAATACCTCTTCTACCATGGAGTTCACTGATTCCAAACAATGAAATCCAATTCTAACTGACTGCAGTTAAAAACAAAAGAGAAAAGGATAAAAATAAGAAGAAGGAGGGAAAGAAGGAAGGGAGGAAGGGATGGAAAGAGGGAGGGAGTTCATGGAACAGCATGTAGTAAAAGGAATAACAATGTAGTAATTGAAGAAAGAGAGGAGATGCAGAAGAGGGGAAACAAGTTAAGAAATCATCGGGACTCCAAAGAATGAAGACTAACAGTATTTTTGGATATTCTTCAATCAAATTGACACAGCTAAGTTCAAGGTAGAAAAGAAAAAAATCATGTGGACAGTTTATTTCAAATAGATGAGAATTATTATGTTTAAGTTCAAAGGAAGAACATACTACAGGAGTAGAATTTTCATCTCATGGAATTATAGAGAGCTCAAAAACAATTGGAACCACTCTCCTTAATTTGTCCAAAAAACAAGTGGTTGACTACCAGGTCATCAGCCATATAAAAAAGCTGATTTCTAACATAGTGAAGATTGATTGGGCAACTTCCAGGATCCTTTCCTACCTGAGTCTGTGATTTATAATTTCCTCTTGATGGCAATGTAATCATATGCCTCTAAACATATTTTACTCAAGAAATATGTCCAAAGCCCAAATATAATCCCTTCAGAAAGTGCTATGGAGAGTTCATACTCTTATTTCCAAAAATATTATGCTAGCATTTAAAAAAATTACTATTAATGTTCAAAATTCCCAAATTAATCCAGAATTTATCTCTTTAAAAGCCAAAGCAAAGCATATTTTTTACCGTATTATTTAATCTAATTATCCTGTTTATTAGTACTAAATTTCAACTGTAGAATGATTACAAGTGCCTAAAATAATGGATTTGAATTGTTAACATTATGTCATTCACATATTCTAATAAATTTCAAAGAATATAGATATTGTCAAATTTAATTATTTTCTCACACAACCAGATAGATTCTTGGGTACAGTTGTAATGTAGGTCTACCTTACATATAAAAAAGCTTTTACAATTCTACTCTCTAGAAAAACTTCTTCAGTATAAGTTATGCAAGAGACCAAAAATAAAACACACTTTAAAACATTTTGCAGACATTTTGATATGTACTTCCAATGAATAAATGCAGACATCAAAAAAATCTCATCTGTGGTAAAATACATCTGTTTCCTATTTGAAGCTCATTCGCTTATATTAGTTACATACAGAACAGCTCAAGTGCTTGTGCTTCACATAGATACACACATACAGAATATGTTAAATGATTATGCATACAAGTGTTTACTAGATGTCAAATAGAAATCATGAAAGTAATCTTAGTGTAAAGCTAATGAGAACTGTCTTCAAGAATCCAAAGTTTCTAAAATTGTTAGAAAAAAAACAAGAAGATAGCTGTGAAAGTAAAAGGCAATGTTGACCTTAACATTCTTATTTTAAATGTAAAAATGTGGCCAGATTGGTAGATATAATAAAAGAAGGAGAGTGTGTAAAATTCATTAGAATTTTCCCAAAGGAGGTGGCAAGATTTCTTTGAAAAATTAAACTTCTAACAGAGTATAGGAAATTTTCTTTATTTTTAGTTCAAAATCTGTTATGAAGGAAGAGTTCCAGGGAAGAGAAATATAAATGGCAGCACCAGACCTCCCAAACACTACAGACTTCTAACACCTCCAGGGATGGCAGTTGTCTCTTCTGCCCACGGATTTCAATCATCCCTGCATCCGCAGTCTTCTACTATCTGAGGACAACCCATCAATATAACTGATAACGAAGCTGATCTGTGTTCTGAAAGGGTAAGTTAAGAGTGAACATATTCAAAGTACCATTTATCCCAGAAGACACCCTGACATCCTGGAGTTAAGAAATATGGTTTCTTCTCATGTTATATCCATTGTGAAAAATTGTTGACTAGCTTAGAGTCAGCTTTTTGATTGCAATTTGAATGATGAATTAGCAGAAACTACTGGAAGACACCTAGAGGTTGAATAGGAGGAAGAAGCCCTGAGAATGTTCTGCTCAAATTAAATCACCCTGTTGTAAAAGCAAATCCATTTAATCCTCATCTATTTTCCCTTATTGGATAATAAAAATATGTAATATTCATTTTGCATTCTAATAATACACCATATTATTTTATCTCCTACACTATTAATTTTAGTATTATATTGATTCCTAGTTTGATATTACTATTTTGCAACGTTAAGAAATTGGAAGCGAAACACAATATAGAAAAATGTTTTTGAAAGGAAGCAAAACCCTGTCATTCTATCTTAAAATCACTATTTAACAATGAAAATATGTGATGAGTAGAAAACAAACAAAATATGATTTTTTTTGTGCTCTTAGTCACATGGATATTAATAAAATAATACAATGTATACAGAATGATGAGCAACATAGAAATTTAAGATCATGGACCCTGGAGCCAGACTGACTGGCTCTAAGTCCTGAATTTAAGTAGAACTGAATTATTTATTGCTATGTAACCTGAGCAAGTTTCTTATTTCAGTGTCCATTCTAAAACTACAATGAGAATAGTAATAATATTGCTGAAATTGTATTAAAAATACAATGATTAAATACACGCAATGCACTAGAAATACCCTGAGCATGTTATCATGGCTAAACACACATTTACTATTGAATTGTGTGTTTGCACACATACATACATACAAATATGCTCTTTCCAAACCTTACAATACACATACGTCTGGTACAATTGTCATGGGAGTTATCTGAAACAGTTATTGTGAAAAGAGAATTGCTTCTGGAAGCAGAAAGCCAGAGTTCAGTCTCAGCATCAGCAGTTTCTTCCCATTGTGCTGCAATTTGTGATTTTTGATGGCCCTTTTACCCAAATTTTGTGGCTTATTTCTCTATGTTCCATAAATTAAGTATTTATAAGCTTCTTAAATTACAAATTTTTTTATTTCCTTTGGATTGTCTACTAAATTCTTGAAGTAGCGTGTTTTAAATATCTGTGGCTATTTAAAATATCATGCGGTAAAGCTTTAAGAATTTATTTCCTGTTTAAAACAATCCTAGCGATTTCAGTTTAGAATTCCATACAGGAGATGGTAGGTGGATAAATTTTAAGTTTAAGCATTTAAACCTTTGTATCAAACTCAGTTGAACTTTAGATTTTTAGCATATAGTAGGGCTGCACTCATTAGAGGGTCTGTGTATATGGAAATACAAAAATAAAAGATTCTGGGAATTCCCTGCTATAGTTTGGATCTTGAATGTTCCCCAAAGGCCATGTGTTCAAAACTTGAGGGACCGGGGATTTAGCTCAGTGGTTCTGCCACCTGCTTCTCAAGTGCAAGGTCCCAAGTTCGATTCCAAGTACCAAAATAAATAAATAAAGACTTGATTCCCATCCTGTAGCACTATTGGGATGAGATGGAAATTTTGAGACCCAAGAGGGAGATTCATATTCTCCCTCTCTCTCTCTCTCTCTCTCCCTCTCTCTCTCTCTCTCCCTCAACACCTTGATTGAACACTTTCCTCCACTATGCAGTTCTGCAATGATGCTGACACAGATACAAAAACAACTTAGCCAACCATGGGCTCAAACCTCAGAAACCAGGAGCCAAAATAAAACTTTCCTCCTAAGTTGTTTATATCAAGTATTTTGTTACAATAAGGGAAACCTATCATAGTCCCCTGTCCACTTTTTAAATCTAGATTAAACAGGGTAACATAATGGGAAAACTAGCAAAAAAAAGTCACTACTGTTAAATATAAGTATTTTTAATATTCTTCCCATATTCATTGCTTCTCCTCCTATATACATATACTTTCAGTATTATAGCCATAGAGGCACACAAAACTACTGATATCACATCTGTCCAATTTCAACATACAGCCTGGAGGAAATTTAGGTTGTTTTCAGGAACCCATTTCTTTCTGGCTTTCATTTGCTGAATGATATTTAATATATTGAAGAAATTGTTAAACATTTAATATATTAAAACTAAAGTGAAGAGTATAAGAGAAATGCATAAAATCAGTAACAGGACTGAGATGCTGAGAGGTGAGGAAGAAATAGCGATGTATGTACAACATCTTTCTATGCTTTTTATCTTCTGTCAGTAGCTCCTATGCCTTCTCAGCATTCAGTGGCCCCATATAAATCTTTACTTTTCCTCCCTTCCTCACAAGTACTCCTACAGAGTTATCTAAATCTGTGTCTACTCATTTGAAATCCTAAGACTCCAAACAAAGTCTTTATAATGTTTGCAGTTTCTCTGTTGGAATGGTGGACAAAATTTAAAACAACAGAAAAAAATTACAAATACCTTTATGGTCTCAGGCTACTCAACACAGATAAAGGGAAAAGCAATAACCCTGAAGCAATGTCAATAGAAACTGCCTACTAACAGACATTATGAGAAAAAAAAAAGTTTAAAAAAAGAAGAAATCCCCACCCCACCCCCAAAAAACAAAGACCATCCAAGACTTTAGGGCAATTTCAAAATGTATACTTGTAACTCTACTAAGAGAAGAAATTGAGATGAAAACAGAAGAAAAGAGGAATATTTGAGGTAATAAGAGGCTAAGCAATTTTCAAAATCAGTAATATTCACCGAAGCAGAGTTAAAAGCTTAAAGAACACATAGAAAGAGCACCAGCAAGGAATAGGTGATAAATACTATTTTTCTTGTTTTTACCTAATCTAAAAGCTAATTTTAAAAACAATGATTTGATTAAAAAATGATTGAAAAGAACTCCAGCAATGTCATGTGGGAGGGGAAAGCTTCAGAAGACTGCTATAATGCAATATATATGAAGTGATATAATGTCGCTTCAAGGTGGACTCAAACAGCTGCGAATGTGTTCAGCAAGCTCTATGAAAACAATCCCAGCTTGTATTCAAGTATAGAGTGCTAAAATAGAACTTAAATAGTAGTTTAAAATGTATTAAAAATCAGAGATGTCAGTAAAAATACAGGGGAAATTACTTTATGCCTTCTGAAATTTCTATTAAATTATCATACAACAGATAAGGAAAAGAAACAAAATACACATTTTTAACATGTAGCGGTACATCAAAGGAGAATAATCACGCAATAACTCAATGAGATTCAAAAACTTATCTAAGCTATTTTATAAGGGTGAAAGCAAGGGGAATGGGGAATGTAGGCAATTCTGAGGGCTCATAAACAATTTTTAGAGTAAATGAATGAGCTTCAAAAGCAGACAGTGGTGTGCAACAAAGTTCTTCTCAGTTATGGAAGGGATGGCCACAAGTTAAGGGAATATGAGGCACAGAATTTCATTACAAACAAAGAGTGTCTTATCATGCAGATGAAGTTTCACAGGTAATTTCTCTCAGCCATCTTCTGAAGAATAAATAAAAATTCTGTCTGGGCATGGTTACAAGCTTTAATCACTTCTCTTTAGAGGTTAATACTTCCTGATTATTTGATGAGATTCCTAGAGAAGGAATTTAACATGATTGCATTTCTTTTGGAAGAAGTCTCTGCAGTCAGATGAGGGAATTCAGAAAGAACCTTCTTTACACTAGGAGGGGACGGTAAGGGAACATTAGGGGGGCTTTGATGCTAAGGCAGCTTCTAAGCCTTCTAGTTGCCTTTTGTTCAAAACGCTCAGCATGTCAAAGGGCCACATGTTGTATTGTTTTCCAAGCTTCAACAGCAAAACATAGGAGGGGGGAGAAATAATGAGAAATTATAATTGGTAATAGATAATTACAAATATGGTAGATGTTAAGCCAAATAAAAGTGTAGTCATCTTAAATGAGAATGGTCTAAGTACATCAAATTAATGACAGGTATAACCTGATGGACTTAAAAAAAATCAAGGGCCAAATGTATCTTCTCCATGCTAAATCCATATTAAGTATAAAGACTCAGATGTAAAATGGAGACAGACAAGCCATTAAATAAAGAAAATTAGTGTTATATTAATATCAGAAAAAGAATTCATAAGCAAGAAACTTTTCAAAGAGAAAGAGGAATATTACATAATGATGAAGGTCCTATGCAAAACAACAGCATCAAAACCAATGAGGTAAAAGGTGATAGAAATGCAAAGAGAAATAAGTATTGATTATTAGAAGTACACATTTCAAAATCCCCCTTGCAGTTGTTGTAAATCAAACATGCACAATGAGTGAAGACAGAGTTGACCTTGTGATCTGAAGCCACTTGATCAAACTGACATTGGTAGAACACTGCATTAACAATAATACACATTCTTTTTTTACATCTGTCATTTGCTTTAATTTTTATTTTAATGTAATAAACACTTCTATGAAAAAATAAAATTTTATAATCAAAATCATTGAGAGTAACAATGGTAAACACACTGTATCATGATCTTAAAAGAATATATTTTCCATTGCTGATCTTTCTCTCAACTCATTTCTTAAGAAAACTACACTCATTTTTGCATAAAACATTTTAATTATTAACAAAGTATCTGATAAGGCATTATTTTGAACAATTTCTTTCTATTTCATAACATCTATTATAGATTTTGTTCCTTATTTACACTTTCAGTATGAAGAAGTACAAACAGCAAATATATATGTGAAAAGATATTCAACATCACTGGTCACTCAAGAGCTGCAAACTAAAACAAAGCTGAGATTCCATCTCACTCCAGAAAGGCTATTATCAAGAAATCAACCCTAAACAAATGCTAGTAGGGCTATGGGGAATAAGTAACTCTTTTCCACTGTTGGTGGGAGTGTAGACTGGTACAGACCCTGGGGAAATCACTGTGGAGATTCCTAAAAAAACTAGGATTAGCATTTGACCCATGTTTATAGCAACACAGTTTATAATAGCTAAATCTTTGAAACAACCCAAATGACCATCAACCAAAGAATAGATAATAAAAGGTGCAGTTTTTTTATATAATGGAGTACTATTCAGCCATAAAGAAGAATAAACTTGAGACATTTGTAGGTAAATAGATGTACCTTGAGACCATACTTTTAAGTGAAACAAATTGTACACATTCTTCTCATAGTCACATGGAACCTTCACACCTGACCCACAAAACACAACTGTGCATTCTTAAGAGAATAAAATCAGAGAAACTATATTGTCAGACAACAACTGAAATCAGTAAGAGAAAGATAGCTAGAAAATCTCCCAATGCACACCAAAGAACACAAATCAAAGAAGTATCAAAAGCAATTAGAAACTAATTTAAACTAAATAAAATTGAAGGTAGAACTTATTAAAGTTTACAGAATTCAGGGACAATATGGTTTAGAAGGAAATAGATCTACATCTCTAATCTAAGCTTGTATGTTTAAAAAGCTGGTGAAAGAAGAGCAATTGAATACTAAAGTAAAAAAAATAATAAAAAGTAATACATAAATCAAAAAAATAGAAGCACAAAGCAATAGGGAAAAATCAATGAAATCAAAATAACGTTTTTCAAAGATGCATGAAATTATTTATTAACAAGACTTACTAAAATTATTAATATGAAAGATGAATTATATATCTCACTGATCATAACAGAATAATAAAAGAAAATGCCCATATATTGGTATCTTTTATGGAATGGTCCAATTTTTTAAAAGAGAAAAACTATCAAAGTCACTTAATGAGAAGTGTATAATTTGAACAATTCTTTCTATATAATAAAGATATTAAAGCAATAATTCATTATCAACAACCCCTACTGGAGTAATACATTTGCTACATCTGAGAAATCAACACTGACACACCATTATCACACAAAGTCCATAGTTTACATAGGGTTTTGATCTTGATTTTGTGCCTTCTATGGGTTCAGATGAGTATATAATGGCATGTACACACAGTATCACACAGAACAGTTTCACTGATCTAATAATCTTTTTTGCTTCACTTATTCATGCCTCTTCGCCAGCCCCCAGACTCCTAACAACTACTGATCTTTTTACTGTTTTAATACTTTTACATTTTCCAGCATATGAAATTACCAAAAATGCAGGCTTTTCTCAAGGCAGAGTGATAACCACCATGTAATCATAAGCTCCAAGGGACTGAGTATATGACCTTTTCATGTTGGCTTACTTCACTTA
>NW_004624840.1:4536557-4555228 GCF_000247695.1 Heterocephalus glaber
GAAATAAGAGCAAAGAAAAAAGAAAGAGAAAGAAAGAAGGAAAGAAAAGAGAGACAGAGAAAGAAGGAAGGAAGGAAGAGAGAGAAAGAAAGAAAGAAAGAAAGAAAGAAAGAAAGAAAGAAAGAAAGAAAGAAAGAGAGAGAGAGAAAGAGAGAGAGAAGGAAGAAAAGTCTCCTTCAATGCATCACTCTGCTATTCCTGTTATACAATGTGGGCAGCATCATGCAGAGCCTAGTCAATTAATATCAGTGAACCAGCTGTAGTCCTGTGAAATTCAGGCTGGTTTCTGGCTGCAAGGCCAGAATTGAACTCCCTGACCTCCTGTGGGTTAGGACTCTACAAGTTTCTACTGTAGGTTTGAGCTGGCCTTCCCCCATAGTAGGTCCAGGTTTGGTAGGAGGTCCTGGTCCCAGCAGCTCACCAGTTGCTACAGTCTGCTGTCTTCGCTCTCCCAGCAGGCTTCAATTTTCAACAATAACAAGCTTTGAGAGGCCCTCTCACTGCTGCTCATCATTGCACCATCTTCCTGTGCTCATAGCAATGACTCTCTAGTCCCAGATGGTTTTGCCAAACGGATCTGGGGGATGCTCTGTCAGGCATGGGAAGTGCCCTGGCACATGGGGACGCTGCTTGTCTCACCAGGAATGGGAGGATATCTTCTTTATTTTTTTTGGTTCTAATGTTATATATTTGAGTCTTCTGTCTCTTTTTCTTAGTCTAGCTAAATGTTCCTAGAATTTGTCATTTAAAAGAACCAAACTTTTGTTAGTTGTTCTTTAGTATTTGGGGGCCTCAATTCCTTTTATTTGTTCTCTGATATTTTTTTTTCCTCTACTATCTTTTCCTATACATACTCTACCTTAGTGCAAAATATTCCTTGTGGCACACTGATACATTCATTGATTTTAGATTTTTTTTACTTTTTTCTTGTTCATTGGGCTGTATTGCGATATGTCTATTGATAATCTTACTATGATTTTGATGTAAGCATTTGATGCTATAAACTTCCCTCTTAGTGTTTTATTGTATTCTATTGGTTTTGCTGTGCTGTTTTTTTCTATTTTCATTTGTCTCAAGGAATTTTTAAATTTTCTTCTTAATTTTTCATTTACCTATTCATCATTTAGAGACCCACTGCATAATTTTTATATTTTTACATAATTTCTCCTGCTGTTGGCTTCTAATTTTT
Organism: Heterocephalus glaber; assembly: GCF_000247695.1. The sequence goes on from NW_004624840.1 coordinate 4,537,747, forward strand.
TGTCTGTTGTGGTCAGAGTAGATGCACAATGTGATTTCAGTTTTTTACATCTCTTTGACTAATCTCCCTCCATTTGTATTCTATTTGCATTAAATGTTTTAATCTCTTCATATATGTTAGCAGTTAAGTGAGCTTTTTGGGAGAAATATTTAGTTAAATCTTGTTTTTTTATTTATCAAGTCAGTCAAGCTCTTTAATTAGGGAATTTAATTTAATTTATTTACATTCAAGTTTATTATTGAAAGATACCAAACTGGTCCTGTCATTTTGTGAATCATTGTTTAGTTATTTCATGTATCCTATGTGCCTCACTTCCTCTTTTGTTCATGATTTGGTGGTTTTCCGTACCAATGAGGTTTGATTCCATGTTCTTTTTCATTTGTTTACCATTTCAGTTTTATACCTTGCATATTTTCATGATGGTAGTTAGTGAACTCATTGTGCCTCTGTTTCTAGTTGTGGGGTTCCCTCAAACATTTCTTGTAAGACCAATCTAGTGGCACTGAATTCACTTTGCTCTTGGTGGAAATTTTTATTTCCTCTTCCTGCGCTCTAAGTATACCATCTCATTTTCTGTGGAGCCACAGTGTTTCTTCTGATAAATTTACCATTGTCTGAGTCCCATATATGTGACTTGATGTTTTCTTTTACCTCTTTATGGAATACTTTCTGCTTTTAACATGTGGCAACTTGATAATAGTGTGCCTTGAAAAGGGCCTCTTTGGGATTCTCTTGAGTTTTATCAGTCTGAATATCCTTTTCTCTGGAGTGGGGAAAGTCCCACAATTTTTTAATTAAATATATTTCTGTGTCTTTATCTTTTTTCCACTGGATTTTTAATGTGTATATTTATTTGCTTAATAATTTCTGGTAGATCCCATAAACTTTTTGCTCTCTCTTATCCCTTTTGCTATGCTTTGCTCTGAGTGGCTTAATTTATAAACCATATTGAAGTCCAGAAATTCTTGTTTCTGTATCATCTAGTCTATTTCTGGTTCTCTAGTGTATTTTTTACTTCATTCACTGAATTCAGCACCAATATTTCTGTTTAGTTCCTTTTTTAAAATGACGTTTCTTTACTGAATTTGTGATTTCAATTACAAATTATTTGCCTGATTTTCCTGAATTGTGCTGTCTTGTATCTTGCTGAACCAGTTTTATTAAGATTACTACTTTGAATTTCTTTACAGGCATTTCATAACCATTTTTTTTCTTTTCTGGTCTGTTACTGAAGAATTATTTTATTCTTGTGAACATGACATGATTCTTGTATTTTGTAATGTCCCTTGCTTATATATTCTGATATCTGCATCCACAGGGTGATATATAATATAAAGATAAAGAGAATGGGAGAAAATATCTACAAATTTTTCATCTGACAAAAGATTGACATATAGGGTACACAAGGGACTCAACAGCTAAAACAAACCAAAAAAGACCAATTATCCAATAAAAATGGGCAAATGATTTGAATAAATGTATAGAAGAATGGTGACAAGGATGTGAAAAAAAATGCTCAGTGTCACTAATAATCAGGGAAGTACAAACCCCCCAAAAAAGATATCTTACCCAAGTTAGAATGGCATTTATCAAAAAGACAAAAACTAAGAAATGGTGGTGCAGAAGAAGAGGAATTATTGTACAGTTCATTGTTTTCATTATGGAAAATATTATGGAGTTTCCCTCAAAAACTAGAAAAAGAACTTCCATATGATCCAGCATCCCACTATAGGGTGCAAACATAAAGGAAATGAAATCAGCATGTTGAAGAAACACCTGCACTTACATATTCAGTGCAGCACTATTCTCAGTAGCCCAGATATGTTATCAATCCAAGTGTGCATTGTGTGATGAACATATAATGATACATCAAGGAACATTAGTCAGCCATAAAAAAGAGTCAAATTCTACCATTTGTGTGAACATAGTGGAATTGGTGGACGTTGTACTAAGTGAAATATGTTACAGCCAGAAAAATAAATACTACGTGTTCTCACATGAGGAAATTGAAAGATTGATTTTATAGAAGTAGAGAGTAAAATAGTTGTTATCAAAGCCTTCAGAGCATTTGGGAGAGAGATGGGATAGAGGAGAAATGATGGTTAATGTGTACAAGGGAAGAGTTGGATAGGAAGAATAACTTTTAATGTTCTAAAGTGCAATAGTGAACAATGATCAATCAATATTTCAAAATGGTTAGTTGAGAAGGCTTTAAATATTCTCAATATACATATTATACACATTTGAGGTAATGGATATACCAATTACATTATATTTGTATGGAAATGTAACACTATACTCCATAAATAGGTGCAATTATTATGTCAATAAAAAGTAAAAATACAAAATAATAATGGATTAATAATGACTCAATTATAATGCACAATACTAAGATGAGATGTTAATAACAAGAGAAATTAGGTATAGAGTATCCAGAAACTGTGTATACTCTCTTGTCAATAATTCTGTGAATGTAAAAGTCTTCTAAAATAAAAAGTTCCTTTAAAAATTGTATCTGATGAACAAATAAAGGCCGTTCACCTTTCTACCCTGTTGATTATTTATTCCTCAGTCCAGCAATCACATATTCCCAAAAGATTGCCTTACATTAATAGTAATATTAAATGACTCACTAGTATCCTATACCCTTGAACAGTAAATTATATTAATGTTTCCTATACCCTGAAAATGTCATTCATTTCTGTACTCCTATAATTCAAAAAAAGTCTGATACTTAACAGCCCATCAAGAGACACTTAATCAACTTACTTGAACTGAGCTAGCAAGCAATTTTTCTCTGGTAGTAGCATACTTAGAGTGGTGGTTTTTGCAAAAAGTAATGAATCCATTTGGAAGCTGAAAGTCAAATTCAAAGAAAGTAGCAGCAGATGCCCCCTGACAATCTCATTTTATTATTAAAAGAACTTAGCATCTACTACTAAGTGTTCTTTCTATTGCATGTAAAAGGCAAGTGTTAACTATTCTAAAATTTAAAAACAGAGATTATCAATGAAGAATAACTCCCAGGTAATTGGCAGAAACAATTCTGATTTTCTCGTCCCTTACAAAAATTAATATCTTTAAAACAAATTACAATTAGATAAGAAAGTAATATAAATGCTTATTCCTAAGCTATTCTGTTCAACTTGTTTTAATTATGGAAATACATGGGTATTTATATCATCAATATTAACTTACCATTGGCTCCAAATATTGAAGGGCATCTTTTTTTTTAAGGGTATCTTAATCTACTTGTTCTTAGAACACTGTATTCCTAAAAGTTTGATTCTCCTAACTTTAGGTTTATGTAATGTTAATGCAATTCTGTTTCATTTTCTAATATTCTTGGATTAAATGTTAATTTTGGAGGAAAATTACCAATTTATCATAAAATATACCTTTTAAAAATAAGAACATCAACAATAACTAAACGAGGCTGAATATTTGGCCAAAAATAGATTTTAATATCAGTGTTGAGGTCACAAAAGCCTAATGTTTAAAAATTAATTTTTAGTTTCAAAACATTACTGGCAGCACCAGAAGTGCACAAAAGATATTCTGTGATTACCAGAGCTGCTCCTTGGAGCATAAATGCTAAGTGCTCCAAAGAAAGGAAAAAGAATACTTTGAACCCTAGAATAAATATGATATAGAACTAAATCTATGCACAGCTGTCTCCAGTAGTATTTTTTCTAAGACAAATGTTTGAGAAAGTAAAAAACAGTCCATCAACAGATTGATGGACAAAGAAAATATGGTATGTATGTATGTATTTATTTATTTATTTATTTATTTATTTATTTTGACTCTTCCTTCCCAACGCACTGATGAGCTCCAGCCTAGTCTCTATGTACATCTCATCCTATAGTTTTAAACACAATCTATATATGGATTCTTTCCAGATTCCAGCCTGTAACTCTGATCTCTCCCCTTCCCCTCCTGTCACCCCTACCCCTTGGAACATTTTCTTCCTATTTCAAATTATCAATTATTTGTTTTAATCATTTTAATCCTTAATTACACTTTCAGCTCCTCACACTAGAGAAACTATTTGGTATTTACACATGTGTGTCCTATTTATTTCACTTAAGAGGATGGCCTCAGTATGCATCCATTTAGCTATAAATATCTCTAGTTTCTCATTCTTTATGGCTGAGCAATACTCCATTTTATAAAAAAAAAAAAAAACACATCTTCTTTATCCAGTCTCCAGTTGGGCACTTGGGCTGTTTCCAAGCTTTAGCTATTACAAACTGTGTCGCTATAAACATAGGTGCACATATATCACTGTGGTATGATTCTTTTAATTCTTTTGGAAAGATACCCAGCACGGGTATAGCTGGGTTGAATGGGACCTCTAAGCCTAGTTCTTTGACATATCTCCATGCTGATTTCCACAGTGGTTACACCAGTCTTCACTCCCACCAACAATGGAGAAGGGTTCCTTTCTCCCAACACTTCTGCCAGCATTTGTTATTGGATGATTTCTTTATAACACCCATTCTTTCTGGGGTGAGGTAGAATCTCAGTGTTGTTTTTATCTGCATCTCTCAAATAACCAGTAATGTTAAAACATTTTTTCATATATTTATTTGTTTTTTTTACTTCTTTGTCTGAGAAATGTCTGTTCATTTCACACTCCCATTTTTGAATAGGGTCTTTGAATTTAAGGGTCTGATTTTTTTCAGTTCTTTGTATATTCTAGATAGTAGTCCTTTGTCTAAGGTACAACTGCTGAAAATTTTTTCCCAAGTTGTGGGTTGTCACTTAGCTCTGTTGGTGGTTTCTCTTGCAATGAAGAAGCTTTTTAATAAGATGATATCCCAGTTGTTGATTCATTGTGCTAGTTCCCGTGCTACTGAGGTTTTGTTCATAAAGTCTTTTCCTATGCCAATGTCTTCAAGAGTTCTACCTAACTTATCTTCCAGAAAATTTAATGTTTCTGGCTTAATAGTAAGATCTTTAATCCACTTCTATCTTAGCTTAATGCATGGTGATAGGTATGGGTCTAGTTTTAATCTTTGGCAGGTTGAAATCCAGTTTTTCCAACACCATTTATTAAATAGGCTATCTTTCCTCCAATGAGGGTGGTTGGCCCCTTTGTCAAAGATGAGATGGCTGAGTATATCTGGGGTTGTTTCTGCATTTTCTAATCTGTTCCACTGATCCTCAGGTCTGGTTTGGTTCTTTGCGAGTACCATGCTGTTTTTATCACAGTAGCTTTGTAGTATAGTTTCAAGTTGGGGATTGTAATACCCCCAGCCATGTCTCTGTTGCCTAGAATTTCTTTTGCTATTCTAGGTCTCTTCTAGTTCCAAATGAATTTTTGGATTGTTTTCTCTAGCTCTGTGAACTATATTGCTGGAATTTCAATCAGCATTGCATTGAATCTATATAGTAGTTTTGGAACTATGGCCATTTTCACTAAATTGAGTCTTCATACCCAAGAACAAAGGATGTCTTTCCATTTTCTTATATCCTCCTCAATCTCTTTTTTCAGAGTGCTGTAGTTTTCAGTGTAGAGGTCTTTCGCTTCCTTTGTTAAATTGACTCCCAGATATTCCTTTTTTGGGGGATGCTATTGTAAAATGAATTGTTTCCCTAATTTCTCTCTCAGTGAGTCTATTATTTGTACAAAAAAAGGGTATTGTTTTTTGAATGTTGAACTTGAATCCAGCTACTCTACTGAATCTGTCAATTAAGTCTAGAAGTCTTTTGGCTGAGTTTTTGGGTCTTCTATGTAAAGTATCATTTCATCAATCTAGGTTAGACTTTATTTTCTTTATTGAAGAGATTCTCTTCACTTTTCCAGTGGGCTTCAGTTTTCATCAGGGAGCCTGAGAGAGGCCCTCTCCCTATTGTTCACTTCTGAAGCTGAGGACAATGGCCTTTATGTCTCCCTGTGCCTCTGTAGTGTGGAACCAGGTAGCTATACAGCCAAGAGGTCAGAGGTGGTGGGTGGGGGGCTGTTCTTCCAAGAGCCTGCAAGGCCAAGCTGGGGACTGGTGGGCGGGCCTGGAGGAGGGTCCTCTCAGTCTCCTGGAAAATATGGTATTTATACAAAATGGGTAGGTAAATGGATGCACCCTGAGACCATAATGTTAAGTGAAATAAATCAGACACACAAACTTAAATATCACACTGTTTTTCTTATATGAAAATTCCAAAGTATAAATAAAGAGCAAGATACAATACAAATAATAGAAAGTAAGGAGATAGATCTTTCTTAAAAAGAAAAGAAGGGATAAAGAGATGATGGGATCACAGATGAAAAAAAAGAATTAAGATATGTTATGTACATGTACCAAGTTCTTACAAGGAATATAAGCATAATGTACTACACACATGTACTGATGAATGAAAAAGAACTTTAAAAACAGACTGAAAATTTTTAAAAAAAATACTTGTTCCACAAATAAGTATAAAGGTTCCTTTTTCAAACCATGCGTTTGAATAACTACATTTTTTAGGGAACAAAAAAGAAAAAGATCATTTAAATTAGCAAAATGACCTTAGAATATTGCTTCTCAAATCATTGTTGCCCTTTCTCATCATTATCTACTAACCTGGTGTGAGCCAGTGATCCAAGAGCAGTTACATTAGTGAGAGACAAACCTACAAGACAACTGGAACTCAACTACAGAGAAAAAGCACACTGTAGAGCTGGTTCAGGTAATTCCCTGTGGAAGCAGTGATTTAGCACAAAGCTTTAGGATGTAAAGAATTTATCAGTCCCACCAAATATATGAAGTGGTGCCTAGAAAGTTCTGAGATATGCTTCCCTAAAGGACACTTGCAAAAGGCTGTGAAATTTGAGAGATACCCTGGCTAGCTAATAATCCACATAGGTTATCCGTATATTTGCCTTTGGCTAAGCTATATTATTAATCTATACATATAAAAATTAACTTTTACTATGTGATAGTGATATAAATAATTTCTATCCATATAAATGAACATTACATCTAATCGAATGGAATTGATTGTCACCCTGTAGATATTCAATAATTTTGCCAGTTTGTATCTATTTATAAATTTGTTTTGGTATTTCTGACTATAAATGTGTGGCTCTTCAAGTTATCTTACAAACCAATTGTTAAATCTTACTAGTTCCTCATTCATTAATGTGTCAAATAAATTTTTAACATATGCTTGGTTAAATTTGCATAAGTCATGATTTTATCTTTTAAAAAAAATCCTTTAACAGTTGAATAAATAAAACTTAAATCAGAGTGTCTCTGTAGTCTGATGTTACTTATATCTCAAGGGAAAGATTCAGAACCCACACAGGACTTATATACTATTATCGATGTTATGTTTTGGCATTTATTCCTTTGGAAACTGAGAATGATAAGCTGAAACCATGGGCTCCAGAAGAAGGATGCCCTAGCAAGAAGAAAAATGTGGAGGTGAAATCGCACGATAAATATTTAGAAAGACAGCCCATGATTACTAGCAACATTTATTCTGACCAAAGTGATAAAAGACTGTGTATACTCTGAGGGATGTGATACATCCTTTTATAACCACTCTACAGCACTGAGCCATGTGTCCATAATTCATCGAGCCATTTGAAGTATTTCCATTTGTTTTCAGAGCAATAACACTTTTTCAAATAAATTAAAACTATAGCTGATTAAATTAAATCACTTTTCCTGTTAAAAATGCAAGCAATTCTAAAATGGAAGAAAATACAGCCTTTACATGTTTCATGAGTTAAATATAATGTACTAATTTACAAGCTTGTTGGCAATATGATTCAAAATAGTTATAGATGAATATAGATATAGAAATATATTTAACAAGAATTTAAAATGGAAGTTCCAGAATACATAAGGACCAGCAATTTCTAAAGTGGTATAGAAATTAGACAGCATCTGGCCAAGAATGAATTAAGGGTTTTTAAATCCCATGCCACAGAAAACATATAAAAAAATAGAGAAGAATGTTTTGAATGTACTCACTGTAAGGAAATGATAAAACTTAAAGAATATGATATGCTAATTTCCCTGAGTTGATTACTACCCGATAAAAACATGAATCATAGCATGTCATTGTACCTCATAAATATGTGCAAATTTTATGTATCAATTAAAAATTTAATTTAATTTAAATGTCACAGAAAATATTGCATAAAATTATCAGCTTGATTACAAAGAAGGGGATTAGGATTAGGAGTACTAATCCCAAAAGACTTGAAATTAATCTGTAATGTTGGAATTATTGAAAGTAGAAATATATATGTTTTTGTCTGTAAAACTAAATGAAATAAAAATAAAATAATGAATTAGAAAATTACAAAAGGGCTAAGAAATCATAGAGAGAAAAAAGGGAATGTTGAAGAAGATTCATTGGAGATAGCCGTACTGCAAAATATATGCTCCCATAAAGAATTTGTCAGTTAAAGTACTTTCTAACTCCAAGTAAAGAAAGAGAGAGGTTTTAAAGGTACCATTTAGAATGTTAAATATGTATCCTTTTTGTAAAACACAAAGTACTTGTATTCCATACCTACCTGCAAGTTTACAAGCAACATATGTGATTACTACAGTTAATTTCTTAGCAAAGTGAAAAAAGAAATTTCTGTGTTGTTGATAGTCAGGCTCTTAAAATTTTTCTGGAGCAAAGAATACCATTTCTATTCCTGATGACAAGATATAGAAGGGACAGAGAATCAACAGTAACTCATCTTGTGGCCTGCTGTCAAAAAGAGGTACCTGGACAGTGAAATAGGTCTTACAAGAGAGGACATAAAAGTTCAGACATTTTGCAACAATGATGATGTATGTGATTCTGAAGAACCTCCCAAAACAATCAGAGTTTATGAGATAAATGCATTAGGTGCATAACGCTCAAAATCTAGGCAAACTCATAATCGCATCACCAAAAGAATGAAAATCCATACACATATTCCAAAGGAGCTGGATCATTCTAACATGTCAAAGGAAATATGAAATACATGGTAGAACAAATGAAGAATTTTATCTTAAAAATAAAAGTAGCTCAATGAAAAGGCTCATTGGAAGGCTTGAGACTGCTAAATTAGGAAGAACACAGAATAAAGATAATACTGTAAAAAGTACTTCCTAAACAGAGCATTTGGCCAACCTTGGCCCAGAGGGAAAATGTAAAGTGACCAGCCCTCCAGTCCATAACTGCATACTTCTGCATTTTTCTGTGATTAAACTCTATTAGTGTATTTTGCATTCAGTTGCTGTTACTGGTGACCTAAAATATTAACATTCTGGAAAGCTATATGCTGAGATTTCTATTATATCAATATTCTTCCATTATTTAGCAATCATGTACTACCAAAATAAGCTATAGGAACATTCTTTTTACCAGAATAGATCATAGTGCCCTCCCCCCTCAAAAAAAAAAAAACACCGGTCTGAAGAAGGAACAGTCAGGAGTGAGAGAGAGTATTCTCTGTTACTAATGCACTTACAGAGAAGAAACATTTGGCAGTCCAGTCTGTGTTGCTGGGAGAGCCCAAAGAAGCCCCAACAGTTCTCAGGAGAGAGTGTGTACACTCCCAGGAATAGACAAATCAGCATGAACTCACAAAAGTAATAGTAATGTAAAACTTTGTCTTCTCTGTTTTAATTTTTGCTTCCTATTTCTGCTTCACCCTAGAGGAAAAGGATGAATTTTTTAGTTTATAAAATAGAAGGAAAAAAAGACAAGGCATTCAAGTGTCCTTTCTGACTTTCATGCTTTTTTGTCTGAAACAAGTTTTGCATGATGACACAGTCATCATCAAATCATGGGGCTGCTCACTCCAGGGATCAAGAAAGATATAACCTCACAAAATTAATTAATTATAGTCATAGATGACAGAAATAGAGGGACTGCGTTAAAGCCCATTAGCCTGGATGCATTTCTCAAAGATTTGTGTTGATTCCATTCAAGCTCTCAAGTTTTTAGGACAGCATTTTAGTAATATTCATGATCTTTAAAAAAAATCAGACCCTTGATTCCTAATGTTTCTTTTTGAGGAAACTATTCTGTCTCTTCCTTCAGATATATGGAAAAATTAATTTGTAAAAATACATAATTATGTTGTTTATTATAGAAAAATGGAAAAATATAATACTACAAACAGGAAAAATGTGTTAAATTCCATATGAAACATATCTAAATGTGCTAGTCAGAACAGTTTCTTTTGGAAGGCATGAAAAGATGACTCAAAGAAAGAGGTGACAGATGACTTCAGTGACTCATATAAGTAAAAAAGCTAAGAATTATACTGGCATGAAGCATTGATCAAACCAGAGAACCAGAAGATAACATCAAACATTTCAGTGGCTTGATACCAACTCTCAACTCCATTATTCGGTAAGGATTTTCTCAATAAGCAAATAGACTTATGTCAGTCTTACAGCTACCTGTCTTTCAGTGATTCTACCAAAAACTCAGAGAAGTACTTATCCATCCTAGTTGTCTTCTTTCCTTTGCTTCTCTCTGTACTACTGCTGCCAAAGATGAAGAGTTCTGGTTGGCTGTGGCTCGGTCATGTGCACAGACTTAATAGTAGCATGTCTGAACTCTTGAAATGGATTCCTCATACAGAGTGCAGCTATTACCAAAAGAAGGAGAGAGAACAAATTAAAGGGTGCTGAACAACCCAAAGCTTCAGCCATCCCAATCTACTAAAATGTCTATGGAGATAGTATCTCCAAAGATATTTAACTGAGATTGAAAAATCGGAGTACATGTAAATGAACACCTAAGATATTTTATTGTGCATATCTATAAGTAACTAATCTATGTTGGTAAAAAATACATGAGTAAGTATGTACATACACTATGTTCTTTACTTTTTAAAGAACAATCTGGAAATGTACTAGATACAAACAATTCTCCAAAATAAGTCCATGAAAATTATTTTCTATGTCAAGATGGTTAGCACCTTAGTGAAAATGGAGTCTGTTCCAGGGAAAGCTAAAAAGAGGCAAGATTTGTTTATTAGGCTACAGAAGGCTTGTGATAATAACCTCTCCTCTTTCCTGGACTTTCATTATTCTGACTGTCCATACCTCATAAATTCACAGGAAGTTAGAGTTGAAAGGGGCCTTAGAGGGCGCAAAGGCCCAGACCATATTTTACAGATGAGGAAAGTCCAGCCCTAAGAAGTCCAGGGACTTAACTTGCCATCTGTCAACAGGAACTGAGTGGCAGAGTAAATACAAGGACCCCACTGTACCTACCCTGAACTGTATAACCCATTCTTCAAATCTTTTGCTTATTTATTATTTCAACACACATTCATTGTGTCTAACATTTGCAAGATACTGTACTAAAACGCTAGAATATATAGGGATAGATTATGTATAATAGACAAATGAACATAGCTTCACATATTTAAATATAGTGTCAGACTTTTTAAAAACACTATTATCTTAAAAGGAAGATATTCTCCCTGGGTGCGATGGAACAAACCTGTAATCTCAGCACTCAGGAGGCTGAGGCAAGAAGATTGTTGCAAGTTCTAGGCCACCCTCGGCTAAATAGTGAGTTCAAGGCCAACCTGAACTACATAGTGGGACCCTGAATAAATAAATAAATGCAAACAAAAACGAAGATATTCTAAGAAGAAGAAAATAATCAAGGAATAACAAAGATGTTGAGGGTAAAATCTTCTGGGAATTTATTCAAGAGACAATACAAAGAAACTCCATAAAGTATATTTCTAAATGAGAACCTACAGACTACACGAACTGTTTTTTCAGACAGATAGCAAACAATATGTCCTTAAAATGTACACATAGTATGTATTATGAGTGTATATTATGTTTTTCTAAGCCAAACGTCAACTAGGAATCTAAGAGTCATCTCTAAAGCAATGTTTCTGGAATAATAAAAACAATGGATCATGTGGTAGGAGGTCATTTCCCTCTTCTGTAATTAGAGGTTATCTTTTAAACCATTTATTTGATCACCAAAGAAGTCAAACTGAGATTAAAAGGCATAAAGATGACTCTGGAACTTGTATGAGTCCCAAAATATGAACAATTAGAATATATATTGTGAAACATGAAAGCAAGATTTGAGTAACAATAGATTTTAGAGCAATGAAAAGCATATAAAGAGAGAGATAGAAAGGTAGATAAATAGCAACAATCTTCTAAAATACCTATATGGCTACAAATTAATCTTGTGTTCCCAAAATTACTTAATTATATAATTTTTGTCTTCATGATAAAAATTCCTCATAAAATTCTATTCTATTGTTTTTTAAGTCTAGTCTCAGTGACATAGAAGTGGCTGCAATGAAGATTTGGAATGCAATGAAGTTTTTTGAAAATTGTTATTAGAATGTTTGTGATGTATAGTGATTACATCCAGCTTCAGGGATTGATATATATATATATACATATTTAATAATGCACATGAACTTAAGGAGGATATAGAGCGTCAATGAGGAATCCACATTTCTGAAATTTTATGAAATTTTAATTATAAAATAGACCAATTTTAAATCTGGGAAAATAATTTTTATATCTTTGTTCAAAAATTATGTTACAATTAAGTATTTCTTTCCAAATAATAATTTTTCATGAACTAATATACACAACCAAATTTTAAAACCTTTGTTTCCAGGAATAGATACTCACAGTTTTATAGGTATTTCCACACCCTTCCTCCTGCCTTCACTCCTACACTCTTTATGCTTATTTGGCTTTTATTCACATTTGACTTTTTGTCATTTTATGAAAACATCTCTGAAAAATGTAATATTTTGAAATGTATAGTATTTGTCCACAGTGGGCTCCTTTACCATTTTGTGCTTATATGACTTTCTTGTAATGAATGATGCATTCCCTTTCTCCTAACTGGGCAAAAGAAAGGAAAAACATAGGACACATCATTCAGGACAACATAATGTGTATAACAGCTCATCTCACAATCTAAATCAATGATGATTAGTAATTGTCTGATTTTTTCCTTAGTTTTACAATTAATTGCTGAGTTTCCGCCAATAAAATTGTAATGCTTAAGAAAGATGGAAAAGAAAAGGAAAGAAGGAACAAAGGAAGGAAAGAAAGAAAGAAAAAGAAAGAATGGAAAAAGGAATCAGAGAAGGAGGGAAGGAGAGAGGGATAGAGGAAAACAAACCAAGCTAGGGTTCTTTGTTTTTTAAGACATTTTTATGAGTAGTACATGTTTGTGGTACATAATGAATTCATTCATCCTGGAGAGTTGGTATATGTACATATCATACCTTAATCCTTTTTATTTTCCCTTCCCCTCTCCTCCTTCCCCCTCCCTCCATCTACAGATCCCTCTCCCATTTGCAAAAGATCTCTATTTCTTATTATATACATAGTGAAGCGATAGCCACAAAAAAGGATGAATTAGAGTCATTTGTAGAAAAATGGACATTGAGACCATAATCCTTGCTGAAATAAATTAGTCACAGAAGCATAAGCATCATATGGTTTCTCTTCCATGAAAAATCCAAATACAAATAATTTAAAGAGCAAAGCACAGTTCTTTGGGACCATTGCAAAACACAAAGCAAACAGGACAATAAAGAGGGTATGTGGGACATTAGTGAGAAGAGAATACAGGAAGAATGAGGAGGAGGAATAGAAGAAAAAGAAAAATAAGAAAGAAAATGTAACAGTCATACAATGGGAAACAATTACAGGAAAAAAGTCAGAGGCAATGATATGTAATTCAAGTCCCAATTATGCTTTTCTGAAAACCAGTATTATATAAGCTATCTCTCCACAGTTCAAGTTTGCCACTTATTTGGCAACCTCTCTATGTACAAGTTGTTTTTATCATAAATATAGCAATCAATTACATTGAATAGTAAATACATTTGCATCACTTAGGCAAAAGAGTATAATCAAGTCTCCCAAGTATCATCTTCACCAAGCATTCTGATGGTAAATCAATTACATTTAATTGTGATTAGGGCAATACATTTTTTTAATCAAAAAGCTGACTGGGCTGTTGGGTTGCAACAACCACCCAGTGATTATCGGTGGCTGTAAATTTGAACAATCTTATTAAGCAACTTGTGGCTCAGTATGCTCATCTGTAAAATGGCAATATTTACTAATGTCTACCATTAGGAGTATGAAATATAAATGATTCATGCCTTACACTTAATAAACACTCATTAATAAATGCTAGTTAATACTGGATATTACCTACAACTGTCTATATAATTTGTTTTAAAACTTGAAGGAAGATAATTTTGGATTCCCAGAAGCAAATTTATTGCAGGGACTTTATTTAGAAAGTGATCTCACGAAGCACAAGTAACTGGAGAACTGAGAGAGGAAAAGAAAATCAGTCAAACAGAAGGTGTAAATGTGGAGCTATCCAAAAGGGGAAGCTGTGACTCAGGCTCGCTGATGACTTCTAAGAAACACGGAAAGTTCTCCCAAGTTGTCCCGCACAAGCAATGAGACAGTGAGGAATTTTTCCAATGACTGAATCTGTCCTTGCTCTAGAAGACATTAATGGTTCTGTTTTCTTACCTCATGTTTCCAAGTCCCATACCCGCCTCTGTGGCAGGAGAAAGCCCCGAGGGAGAGAACTGAAGGCAGTTTTGCAAGAGGAAGACAAAGGTATGACAGGAGCAGTGAAGAGTGATGAGGACATGGGCGGATCTTGGAACAGGTCAGTTACATCTAGTCATATGACATAGGGTGCCTTTGAGCATTATTTATGCCTCTAATGTACTTGGCACAATGCCTACATTATCATAAAGGTTCAATGAATGGCCATTTGTTAGCACATTGAATTCCCAAATGTCTGTACTCATTGCCAAGACCATTTGAAGTTTGTGGTAGTTAAGTTTCTTTGTGTCAGCGTGATTGGATTAGGAGCCACCCAAAGAATTAGTAAAGCACACTTGAGGGTGTGTCTGTGTGGGACATGGCTGCATGACCTTAGGATTTATATCTGGTCCCTCACCCCTTCCTCTCTAACACTGTTTCCCTGCTTTGCTTCCCAACCACCATGAACTGAGCAGCTTTGTTCCCCCACGTTCTTCTACTATGGTGTTTGTATTTTGAAGTCTGGGAATCATGGACTGAATCTCCTGAAACCATGAGCCAAATTAAACCTTTTCTCCTTTAAATTGTGTATGTTTAGTATTATGTCCTAGTGATGGGAAACTAATACAGAAAATTGGTACCAGAAAAATGGGGTCCTTGCTGTGACTGTACTGACCATGTGGTTCAGAAACTTTTGGAACTGGATTACAGGAGAAATTTTGAAATGTTTGGAGAGGTAGGCTGTAGAAGACCAAGAATTTTGTAAGCAGAGCTTGATGGGCTATTCTGGCCAGAGCTCAAAGTTCCAAGATCACAATGGTGATAGAAATGTGAATAACAAAGCCCAACCTAAGGAGGTTTCAGTTAGGAATTAGGATTCTTTTGGAAGTTGGACTAGAGGCCATGCATACTATATGCTGGCAAAAAAATAAAAAGTCAGCATTTTGCCCCTGTCTTGAGACTACTGTAGGCTCAGTGTAAGGGCTATGGACTCTGAGCTGGTGAGAAAATTTCAAGACAGTCCAAAGTTCAGATTCTGGCATATGCACTGCTGGCTTCTTTTTAGCCAGATTTGCTATAAGTATCAGGGGCAAAATGCAGGGCAGAAAAATTGTAGAAATTTAAATTTTAACCCAAAAGGAATCACGTGTAAATTGGGGCCAAAGTATATGTGGTTGCTAAGGGAGTAGCAACAGTAAAATTACACCAAGTACTTTAAACTGGGAAACAAACAATATCTTGAAGACAAGTTAGAAATCCTCAAGATCCCACCAACACAAGCTCAAAGGTATAAAAGTAAACTTTTCATTGGATAAGACAGCCCCTGGCCTCATGCTGAAGAAGGAACACCTAGAAAATTGGTTCTGTGGGATTCGTTTCCCTAAGTTCAGCCATCCAAGCACTCAGAGGCTGCTGTAGCCAAGATCTGAGGGGGCTTAAGTACACTAGTGGCAGACTTTGCCATCATGTATATGATGCGGGGGTTTTTTTCCTTTAATTCTTTTATTGGTACATTTTACGTATACAATACGTTTACATTTATCATTGGATATTTGTACTGTACATGATGTATCTTGGTTCTTATTTTTTCCCTATTCTCTATCCTCCCTTCACCGCCTCCACCCTTCCCTAGTTACAAAGATGTTGTTTCCATTTTTTCCTTTTATCATAACTTTTCCTTTCCCTTCTTTCCTTTCTCCTTCCCCTCCCACTTCCCCTACAAATTGGGACCCTTTCTTCCTATTTCAAAACATCAATTATTCATTTTAATCAGTTTAATCCTTATTTACACTTTCCATTTCTCACACCAGAGAAAGTATTCGGTATTTACACAGGTGTGTCCTATTTATTTCACTTAAGAGTATGGCCTCAATATGCATCAATTTAGCTATAAATGTCTTCAGTGTGTCATTCTTTATGGCTGAGTAGTACTCCATTTTGTAAAAAAAAAAAAAAAAAAAACACATTGGGCCAGGGATTTAGCTCAGTGGTTCCGCCGCCTGCCTCCACAAGAACAAGGTCCTAAGTTTGATCCCCTGTACCAAAAGAAAAAGCACACATCTTCCTTATCCAGTTTCCAGTTGATGGGCACTTGGGCTGTTTCCAAGCTTTAGCTATTACCAACTGTGCCACTATAAACATGGGTCACATATATCACTATGGTATGATTCTTTTAATTCTTTTAGGAAGATACCCAGCAGGGGAATAGCTGGGTCAAATGGGACCTCTAGTCCTAGTTCTTTGAGGTATCTCCCTACTGATTTCCACAGTGGTTGCACCAGTCTACACTCCCACCAACAATGGAGAAGGGTCCCTTCCTCCTGACACCACCGCCAGCATTTGCTATTGGTTGGTTGATCTATTGATTGATTGACTGATTTCTTTTTTTGGTACCAGGGATCGAACTCAGGACCTTGCACTTGCGAGGCAGGTGCTGGAACCACTGAGCTAAATCCCTGGCCCCGGTTGATTTCTTGATAGCAGCCATTCTTTCTGGAGTGAGGTGGAATCTCAATGTTGTTTTCATCTGCATCTCTCAAATGACCAGTGATGTTGAACATTTTTCATATGTTTATTTGCTGCTTTCACTCCTTTGTCTGAGAAATGTCTGTTCATTTCAGACGCCCATTTTTGAACTGGGTCTTTAAATTTGTGAGTTCTAATTTTTTTTAAGTTCTTTATATATTTCAGATAGTAGACCTTTGTCTGAGGTACAGCTCCTAAAACTTTTTTCCCACATTGTGGGTTGTCTCTTAGCTCTGTTGGTAGTTTCTCTTGCAGTGCAGAAGCTTTTTAATAATGTGAGATCCCAGTTGCTGATTCTTTGTGCTAGTTCGCATGTGACTGAGGTTTTGTTCATAATGTCTTTTCCTATGCCAATTTCTTCAGGAATTCTGCCTAACTTATCTTCCAGCAAGTTTAGTGTTTCTGTTTTAATATTTAGATCTTTAATCCACTTCAAT
>NW_004624840.1:4559276-4572441 GCF_000247695.1 Heterocephalus glaber
TGGGGGGCGGGGGGGGGTGCTTCAGGAGCTCAGCTGGTCGCTGACAGGGATGGAGCCTATGATGCAGGTTTTACTAGCGTGCAAAACACAAGATATATGGACTCTGGGAGGCTTCCACCTAGATTTCAAAGAAATGTCAGTCAAGAAGCCCTGAGAGGACAGTGAATAAAACCTAACGAAGACAAAGGTAAGTGGGGACCCCAGAAAGTCAGAGATGCCAGGAACATGGAATGTCTGCACAGGAAACCTGCAGGCCATGAACAAAGCCAGCCAAAGAGAGGGGCCAAATGGGCTGCACCCAGCAAAGCCATAGAGGTGGGCCCTGAAGAGAAAGACCCAGTATTTTCTACTTATTTCCTTCACTGCTGTAGTTGCGCTACTTATTGGAATTCTCTTAACTTCTGAGATATTGAAACAACTCATTGGTAAAACTATAATAACAATAGTTGCTTAACTAACCATAAGAATAAAGTGTGAGATTCACATAAGACAGAAATTGATTAGAACAATTTGGTAGCATATATTTTATAGATATATGAAGCAAAATGTTCATTTTAAATGAGTCATATAAAAATGTTTCTTCTTGCACTAGGTGTGATGTTTCACTGGAAATAGTTCTAGGCCCTCTTCTCTGAGAAGTGAGCTTAGATTCTGAATTCTCAAATAGTCCTGCCCAGCTTAAGGACATTTCAGTCAATAACAGAGCACATACACAAAAGTTGTCCCATGAGACTACAGTGCAGCTGAAAAATTCCTATGGCTAATTGATATTGTAGCCATGGTAACATCATAGAGCAACACATTAGTCACATATTTACTGTAATGTTGATATAAATATACCTGCTTTGCTGAAAGTTATGTAAAAGTATAGCATATATAATTATGCATATAGGTAATATTGGATTATAACATGATTTATTTATGTATTTAGTGTACTATACTTTTTGTTGTGACTCTAGAACACACTTTTACTGTAAATAAACTTTTCTGTAAAACAGTATACTGTTTTATACCAGAATACTTCATATATCTTATATTTACTGTACTCTTGACTGCATCATCTTACTTGTATCTGATTTAATTTCATGTGATTTTGTGCATGATTTTATAAGAAAAAGCCTACTCAATATCTATGTATGTCTGGGAAGGGGATACCATATAGCTTACAAGGAAATTGTGTAATGATACATTCCACAGAATGTATCCCTGTCATTATTTTATGCATGGATATAATTTGATAGGATTTGCAAAATTTTCAGGATTTAAATACATAGATTTACTCCCTAGGAGCCATCACCTAACGCTAGCCATAATTATTGCCTTTGTGTTTGATCTTAATGACAGTAAACATTTCAACATGGAATTCATAGCTGCAGTCAGTTTCTCTTTCATTTTCATTATTTTCTTAAAATTGGAACAGTTGTTACAACAAGAAGACTCATCCAAAGGGCATATTTGGTGGGTAGTAACAAAATATGACAAACCATTCTTTGTAGGTGCCTTAGTTAGATTGGGCTGCTATAGCAAAACACAATAGAATGGATAAGATACAGACAGAAATATATTTCTAATGGTTCTGGAGGCCATAAAGACCAGGTAAAGGCACCAAAAGACTCAGTGTCTGGTGAAGGTCTATTTCCTGGTTTATCACTGGCACCTTCCAACTATATCACCACAGGGAAGAAAGAGCCAGGGACGAACCTCTTTGATAAGGGTACTAGTCCCATTCTAAAGGGCCATAATCCTCATTACTAGGTCACCTTCCAAAATACACCACCCTAATACAAACACTTCTATGAATAGGTTTCAGTTCATGAATGTTGGAGGACACATTCAGATTGTAGCAGTAGGGAAGCTCAACTTTTCTACTGGTTTTTTCTTAGAATTTTCAATTCAATATATGCTACAAAATAAACTATAACTGATTGTCTCTGATGGTTAATCTTGATTTTCAGTTTGATTGTCTTGAGAGATGCTTAGGCAATTAGTAAGGCACAATTCTGGGTGTGTCTAGGTGCCTCATGGTAGAGTAGTAACCTTTGGGACTATATCTGATTCCCAGTTCCTTCCACTCTGGGCTTTTTCCCTGCATTATGCTTCCCAGATGCCATGAGGTGAGCAGCTTCCTTCTGCCATGCCCTTCTGCCATGATGCTTCTGCCTTGGAGGCAGCTGACCATGGACTAAAACCTCTGAAACTATGAGTCAAATTAATCTTTTTTTTCCTTTAATTTGTGAATGTTAGGTACTTTGTCCCAGCAATGGGGAAAACTGACCAATACACTCATTTTCATTGGCTTTGAGGTAAAATATGGTTGTATATGCAGATTATTATGTATATGCAGCTTGTTGTGGCTTGTGCCTTGATGTCCCCCTGAAGCCTCATGAAATCATATATGGGATTTTTTCAGAGGAGTATGAATCTAGAGTGTGTGATACTAGGATTAAGGGTGTGTGGTTACTAAACTACTGCATGTAATTGGTTTCTCACTGCCCTAATCCTGGTAGTCTGAATAAGATAAAAGGAGCAGAAAGATACTCTTCAAGTCCCTTGTTGCTTTTGCTACTGTGTGGGCACCATCATGCCTCTCTATGATGTTTTTCCTCTGTGATGCCCCTCTGCCATAAGGTCCTTTGTTGTTTTTGGTGTCTTCCTCTGCCATGAACTGTTGCCTCTCTGCCACACTACCTTGGAGCCAGCCAATTATAAACTGAAACCTCTATGAAGTGTAAATCAAATAAACTCCTTCCCCTCTAACTTTGGGTGTTGGGTGTTTTGTCTCAGCAATGAGAGAAAAGTAACTAACACACAAATAATGCTACTCATCTATAGTGCCCTATGTAGCAGTCAGGAAGGCTGAGTTCTAAACATACTCACTCGTTATTCTCAGTTTTTTCACTTGTAAATAGCAGTAAACGTTCCTGCTTAGATTTCTCTATTTAAAAAGCAAAATCAAAAACTCATTATTCCAAGGAAACACTACCTTGCCTCTCTTTGTTCACTATTTTCTAACACCTAATATTGTGCTAGAGTCAGCAGTTAATAAGCATATGTTGCCAATGCTTTTAACACAGTGTTATAATATACAAACATATAACACTGTGTTATAATTTACAAAGCATATGTTGCCAGTGCTTTTAACACTGTGTTATAATATACAAACAAAAGATATAGCTAAATCACATCATACCTTATCATTTAAATATCATTGGATTTTTTCTTTATTTGTCCTTTTCTATTTTCAGCTATAACTTCATGTCAATTGCTGTTTTATTAAAAATGTCAAAGATATATAGATATATATGTTGGAACAGCTTTGTCTATACATTAATAATACAAATATGATAGCTAAATTTTTATGTACGGATGTACTCTTTCCGTGTGCCACTTCTATCCCTCACCCAGGGATACTGACAGAACTCCCAGCGATAGGCAAATTTCCCAACTCTCTGTGAAACTAAATGTTACACATCCTAATTTTGGTATAAAAGGATGGGAAGGGATGTATGTGATGTCCAGGTCACCTCTTCTTAAAGGAAGCTCCTTATTCTATGATTTCGTTTTTCCTTTCCTACTGGCTGAGACGTTGTGAGAATGTGAGCAGCCAAGTTGGGTACAGTGACAGGCAGCTCATTGCCAACTGTAGAGCCACCCACCCACAGAGCATCTCTGGGTACCCTCCCTGCCCTCCTCCCTCCCTTCAAAGAGAGAAATAAACACAGATCTCATTTAAGCCATAAACGCTTAGATTTCTATTAGAATATCTTAGTCCATTCCCTAACAATGTAATATGATATAACTTCTTATAAAAATAAAACAAAACATTATTAAATAAATACCTACAAGAAATGCCATCCTTCTAATAATAAAAATAACAAGTGACATGCTATACACCTATCCTCTGCCTGGTCCCACACTAGATGGTGGAACTGATATAGGCATGAAAAGATGAGCAAGATGAGCATGACTCTTGCTCTCGTGGACTTTCTACTCTAAACTAGACACTTTTGCAATTAAAACAATTAAGGAAATAACTAAGTTTTATTATTAAGAAAGGAAAGCATAAATTATAGTAGGAGTAATAATTTAGGAGATAAGTCTTCCCTAATTTTCCTCTTTCATTTTCTTCACATTTTTGCTAAATTTTCATCCTATGAGAAACTTAAGTATAAACTTTCAGCTCCATTCCTACACTAGATTTTAGTATAGCAGTTCTTATCAGTTTAATAAAATACCCTTGTTTCCCTCCAATAAAATGATCACCATAGATAAACTAATTTGAGTGAGGTTTGTAGGAACCGAATGATCCCTAAGAAAATTAGGAAGATAACTATGTAAATGCACATAAATATATTCTTTGATATGTTTACTTCCATTGTCATACACTAAAATTCCTTTCTCTTTCTCCTCTCTCTTGCTCTCTGGTATTCTGGTTTAGAAATCAAGCCTTATGTATGCTAGGCAAATGCTCTACCACTGAAATACACCACTAGCCAAAGAATATTTGTTTTCTCTACAACATCTGAAATTATTTTTTATTTGAAAATAAGATTCTAAATGTCATTTCAGGCTTCAATAATTCCAAAGAAAAGGCACCAAAATGGTATTCTAGTGTGTTTCTTCACAAAAATACAATGTGTTCAGTACATTCTACTTTGTGAAGGACTTTCATATACTCTAGGGCAAAAGAGAAAATCACTTCAGACTACAGAAGTGTAAGCTATTTCTCCTAAGTATCCTCAAGTGTAAAACTACAGCCACACATCATGGATTTTTCAATTAATTGCTCAGGTGTTCACATGGCCAATCATAGAAATCCAGAAATTTCTAGCTGTACTGTAAAGCTTACAACTTCATGACATCTTTGAGGCTTGCTCGGCCCTAAAGGTCTGTGCATCTCCTGATCAGGCTAGATAAATCCCACATCCTGCAGAAAAGGCCAGTTCCTTTATCAGATAGACCGACTGCTCTCCACCTGATCCTCAATTTAGCTGGTTTCATTTCCCTCCTAGCCTGAGAAATTATTCAAACCAATCACATTTTCCCACAGGAATCAGGGGACACCTCCCCTCCTAGAGAGCCTCCTCCCCCAGCAGTTATTTATTTGTGTTGCTCCTGAGTGCAATTCCCATGTAATCCTCTATGGTGTGCATTGTACACCTCCACTGGGTCATGAAGGTATGTGACTAACAAACTGCTGTCTGTCATCTCCTTGGGTCATACATTGTATGTTAAGCCGTTTCACACTATTCAGGACTAGGGATTCTTCCTGTACCAACAAGGTGAGCAGAAGGTTGATCAAAACACCAGCTGAGGCCTCCCCTGCAAAAATAACCAGAAGTCTCAGGGGTTAAGTCCAAAAGTAAAGCAGAGGATACAGTCAGATGGGTTCACTACTTGCTTCCTCCTGCCACACTATACTATTGTTCTCGAAGAACAAGTACTAAACCAATGCTTCCTACCAAGAAGTGATGCTTTTCTCCTCCATTTCCTCACTGATATATCAATGGCCCCCACAGTGGGGACCAAAAAGTACAGCTCCATTTATTCATGTTCCCATCCTTATCCATTATCTCTCAGGGTTTTTCAATGTTGTCTGTGTCTTAGCTGTAGCAATAGCCTGTTGCCCAGAGCAATCATCTCACACAAAATTCCAGTCCTTTCCATTAGAATAGATTTCCTGTCCTCAAAGACATTTAGTTTCTGGGATTAATTACTCCCTACCGCTGACTATAATTTTTGTTTTCCTTCCAAATCACTCCCTAACTTAGTCTGCTGGAGTGATGAAGTTGGAATATTGGCTTCTTTTCCTTCATAATGTCTTGAGTTCCTTGTGAAAATCTATTAACTCTCTATCCATTTGCTACCTCAGTATCTCAATTATGCAGCTTTTTCCAAACCATTTCATTTTTAAGCAAGTTCTAACTCAGAGGGCCCAGTTGCCTTACATTTGCATAGCTAAATGAGTTCTCCATCTCACTTCTACCTAGAGCATATGGGAGTTTACTCAATGTACTAAAGCAATAACAGAAACATAGATTGATATATCCTGTTACACAAGATAACAGAAAGGAATATTGCATAGCAACAAAGACATCTTTATTTGTGCTGTAGAGCAGCATAATCAGAAGAAATAGCATGCCAGCTGCAGATATGTTTAAGTTAAAATAGTCAAATTTTCCAATGTAAATAGGTGCAATTAATTTTAATATTATACCATATTCAACCTAATGTATACAAAATGTGATTGTTTCAATTTGTAAATGATAGTTATATATTTTTTATTCATGCAAAGTCCTCAAAATCCTGTGTCTGTTTTACACTTACAGCACATCTTAACCAGCCCCATTTTAAGTACTCAGTAGGTACATGCAGCCAGGGGCAGTCATCCTGCACATTGCAATTCTAGACAGAAAATGTTAGAATTTACATCCCAAGACTATATGTCATTGGTAGTGTAACCATAAGCAAATTAACAAAACTCTCTGGATCATGGTGAGTTACTAGCTTAAATGGTTGATAGTGGAGCTAAGTTAGTCAATATATAAAAAGAGAGGGCAGTGCTAGGCATGTTAAAACTTAGTAAGAATCAGTGAAGACTCCAACAAATGGAGAACCAGGACCAGAGTAATAGCCTTTTTTGCTTTTGCCCTTTCTTGTCCTGTTTTCTTTCCATTATTATGTGCTAACTAGAGCTGATTGATTTTTTTGTTAGCACTGGGAAGTTGCAAACCACAGGGGCACTTTCCTTTTGACGTATTAAATTTTACAACTAACCAGACTTTAATTATAAACCTGAGGTGCTGACTCTGACTTGCTTCCTTTATTTTGCTCCTCACCTTTCTCACAACTCCTTTCTTATCCATCATCTTTTGTTCCCATCCTCTTATTTTCTCTACAACTTCATTATGTGACCATGGTCAAGTAACTCAATGTCTCCGAAATTCAGTTTCCTTGATAAAGTTGGGATCAGGAAATCTTTTTTTTGAGGGGGTGGAGGTCTGTAAAATTCAGTGATGCCATAAGTAACAAACAATTTCTAGTTTTGGCCCCTAGAATAAGAATTAAAAGTATATTTAAATCTCAGTCTCCAGAATTATATTCCTTTTCCTTCCTTTTATAAGCTCTACCATACAATTGTCATAAATGCTTATATAGAAATGAACAATTTCATATGAAATTGACTGTAATATATGATTTTATCACAACTGCTTATGTAGACAAATGTAGACACACACACACAACATGCACACACAGACAGATACATATGCATGCACACCACTGAGCAGATGGTCAAAGAAATTGATCTAAGAACAAAAGCAACTTATAGCAATTATCAAATCAAGATCTTCACCTTCTTTGGCAGATAAGCATGAGAAAATATTAAGAGATTGGTAATTTCTAAGGTCACACTGCTATTACTAACATAATTAAAAACAGAAAAAAAAAACACGTAACAGTCCATTTTTTTATTCTATTCACAACTTATTACATGGTCCCAGAGAAAACAGTTATAAGAATCTTGCTCTTGGGTTCATAACTATCCTGTGATATTAGGAAGTTAACCTCTAATATACATTTAATTGGGGTGTTTTAAAATTTCAAATATTCTTACAAATTAAACAAGAAAGGAGTTTAAAAAGGAACAAATATAAAGAGGTGAAATGTGTTTTAGATCCAAACAAAATTTGGTACGTATTTGTATTTCCCCAAAAATAAGACCTAACTAGAAAATAAGCCCTGACATGATTTTTCATGTTCCTTGTAATATAAGCCTTACCTCCAAAATAAGCCCAAATTAACATCATCAGCCAGACAAATGCATTTATTATGTCTGTTGCAACACATGATGGACATATTGAATTATAAAACAATATTAATGTAAAAATAAATATAAATAAATAACTATTAATACTAGTACTTAAAAGAAATGATAATATAAATTGTAGTTAAGTATTTGTAAATACCCAAGTGGGCACTTTTGGATGAGAGACAAACACCATATTCACATGGTGTTGAACTACTGAATGACCAACAGAGTAAAAACACAATGCACTGATAAAGTGTGCACTTGATAATGAATGTATGGTTTCATGTCATATGAAAGTCCATAATCTTCCTAATTCACTGTGTTGTAAGGTTGCACTATCAGCAGGCTACGTGGATAAGCAGCGCTCATTTAAGGACAGGTCTGTTGCTGGACATGAGAGATTGGGGTCAATGGTTCTACAAGAAATGGAGTCTCAAGAAATTCTGGCCAGATTTCAGGGTTTGGAGAGTTATGACAATGATCCATAAGAAGATGGCATGACTCTATCTGAATAAATGTAGATTTTTTTACATGAATAAATGTAGATAGTTGTACATGAAAAAAATAAAACATCCTCTGAAAATAAGTCTTATTGCATCATTTGGAGCAAAAATTAATATAAAACCCAGTCTTATTTGGGGAAAAATAACATATTAAGTAAGCCTTAGGAAAAGATATTTATTGTAAACACTATTTTAAATATTTAAAAATATCAATGAATAAGTATGTAATAGTTATGATTTTTATGATGAGCTATCCAGTAGTTACAAATTAACTACTAACATTTCCCTATCTTAGATTACTGTGTTACATATTTCAGTGAAAACAAGGAAAAATTCAGAAGATATTGCCTGTAGAGATTAGAATACAAATTGCAAATTCAAAGAAGTTTAAATTCCTCACTTTCCAATCATTTTTTTCAACCACTAGTCACTTATTCTGCATATAATAATGCCTTCCAAGGAGGATTCCAGGCCATCATACCACCCACCTGAGAACTGAGTGACATAATGAGACTGTCTCAGAATAAAATGTTTTTAAAAAATAACTAGGGATGTAGCTCAGTGTGAAGACCCTAGGCTGCTCAATCTCCAAAATAGAAAAAGAGAGAGAGAGAGAGAGAGAGAGACAGAGTCAGAGATACAGACACAGAGACAGAAACAGAGAGAGACAGAAGCAGAGACAGAGAGAGACAGAGAGAAAGAAGGAGGAGAGGGAGAGAGAAGAAGAAATAAATGAAAGGAAATAGCTTATCCAAATCAGAATTTTTCAAACAGTAGTTCCTAAAACAGAAGCATCAGCATCCCCTGGGAATTTCTGGGCAATAGAATAACTAGGACCCAACCTCAGACCCAGAGATTCAGAAATTCTGAACATGAGACTTACATTCAATATTTTCGTAGCTCTCCTGCAGATTCTGATGCACGTTGAAGTCTGAGAACCACTACTCAAATATAACATGGCTAGTATGTAATAGGCAAAATCAGGTCTTTGAAATGAAAACTTACATTGAAATAGCATATATTATATGCCAAAAAAGACACAAAACCTTGGGTAAATCTTTGTAAGTTGTTTTTTTGTACTCTGGAAAAAACAAATTCATTTTTGTGTTTGTCTCTGACAACAGAAACCACTGTCTTCATCATAATGCTAAAAGTTAAAATGAAATGAACAAATGAACTGACAAATGAGGCATCTTCTTTCCATAAGCAAATCACTTTAAATTGTACATTCATGATCTAACTAAATTCATTTACATTGAATCATATTAGCATGAAAATGGAACAAAAGAGGCTGTAATAATTCCATGGGAGTTAGTATTTTATACTCTATGCTTTAAATATTTGGGACTACAATTGGAAATTTAGAACATTTGGGAGAGGGGTCTCTTCTCTAATAACACTGTACACTGTAGAGAGAATATTAAGCCATAGTTTTTGTTGAGTCCTTTAAATAAAATTGCTTCAGTATTTGCAAAATGAAAAGCTTGTTTAGAAGATCTCAGTATATTTTTCTCTTGCTCAAGGGAGAATTCACTATATTAAGAAAAATTAACTAGATTCACATCAACAGGAATGAAGTCACAGGTGACAGTGGCATGTGAGGGAAGTACAGGTGAAATCAGATTAGTAGCTGTTGTGGCCACAAATGATTCTAACAAGAACACCTTGTTAGATGTTCCATCTACTTCTCTGGAACAAAGGAAAAATCCTCATGGACTTCACTCTACTATATACATTGTATGTAGCCAGGTCTCAGTCATCATGCCCCATTTTTATTCGTTAACCCACGTTAAGGGCATGTCTACTGCTTGAACTATATTTAATTCAATTATTTTGTATTAGGTAAGGCAATATATGAAACAATAAAAATGAAGTAATAGATAAGCATGAATATTTTCTAATTCTAAACTTTTTTATATCCAAAACAAAATTGAGAATTTATTAAGAATTCCCTTGTAACAGACTCCAAGCTTCTTCTCCAAACAAAAAGTAAATCTCAGTTTCTAACAAATGAACTCTGACTTTCACTGAGGAGACCACCAAGCTTCCAATGTGACTCATCAATTTACTTCTCTACACTTGCCATTCTAAGAGAATTATACTTCTGCCTTATCAAAATAAATTTCACACCAGCTGGAGCTGGAACTGTCTTGCAGACACCAGCAACAGCCCTGGTGGAGCATGCCACACAGGACATGCGATATCTGAATCTGCACTGCAGAGGTGCCAGGGGGCTATAAAGGCTATGGTTATGAGCTCCAGAAGATAGAGCAGAAGTGAACAACAGAAGGGACTCTTTGGGATTCCTCAATGAAAATTGAGGCCCACTAAGAAAGTGGAGAAAATCTCTGCAATAAAGGCACGCTGGACCACCATGGTTGGTAAGTTGGTGGGATCAGCACCTCCCATAGAAACCCAGACTCACTTAGGGAGGCTGGAGCCTGCAGTAGAACCTTGCAGAGTTCAATCCTTCAGGAGGTCAGGGACCTCAACTTGGGCCTTGCAGCCAGAAATAAGCCTGAATCCCACCTGAACTCTTATCACAGGAAGTAACAAAACAGATGAATGAGGCTCTAGAAAAATTTTAAAAAGAAATAATTTCCCAGATAACTACAGAGATGGTGAGTAGAATGAAAGACATGATTAGAGACTCTAGAATAGAAACAGATAAGAAAACAGATAAGCTCAGGACCATGATGGAAGCCATGAATGCCCAGCATGGGAAAGAAACGGAAACCAAGAACGCCCTCCATAGGAAAGAAATGGCATCCATGAAACAGATTCAAATAGATATCCAGGAGATTAACAATTCCATTGAAAGTATTCACAGCAGATGTAGTCAATGTGAAGACAGAATATCAGATATAGAAGACTTGCAGTGAGTGACCATGAAAAGAGAGATTTCTTGAAAATAGTAAGGGACCATGAGAAATCGATCCAGTAGCTGCTAGATGATGCAAAGAAAAATAGCATAAGACTAATAGGAGTCCACAAAAGAGCAAGAGAAAATGCAAATAACATTAAAAAAAAACTGTTCACAGAAGTAATAGCAGACAACTTCCCAAACAGAAGAAAATAATTTGACATACAGATAAGTGAGGCATATAAAACTCCAACTAGCCATGATAAAAAAAAAAAAATCTACACTTAAACATATAATAGTCAAGATCCCAGAAACCCAACAGAGGAACAAAATCCTACAAGCAGTTGGAGAAAAGAAACAAATCACACTCAAAGGAAAACCCATCAGAATCACAGTGCACTTTTCAACACAAACCCTCAACTCAAGGAGAGCCTGGAGTGAAGTATTTCAAGCCCTAAAAGAAAATAACATCCAACCTAAACTGTTGTATCCTGCAAAGTTATCTTTCAAAATTAATAGGGAAATTAGATACTTCCATGACAAAGAATACGTGAGAAACTTCATGAATACCAAACCAGCACTGCAAACAATTCTAAACAATATCCTAGAAAAAGACAATGAGGCTCACAACTCCATGAGGCCCAACAGAGTAAAGTCATCAGGCAAGGCAAGGAACTAAATGGAAAGGGGAAAAAATAAAAAATAAAAGACCCAACAACAGTAAAATATCATGACAAGGGTGAATCAGTTTGTACCAATTATAACCATAAATGTTAATGGCCTCAATTCACCAGTCAAAAGAAATAGACTGGGAGAATGGATTAAGAAGCAAAATCCAACAATATGCTGTACACAAGAAATATACATAATTAAAAATAAATCATAGGCTGAAAGTAAAAGGATGGAAACAGTTCTCCACACAGCAGGAACCCAGAAAAAAGCAGGGATAGCAAACTTATTTACAGACAAAGTAGATTTCAAACCAAAACTAATTAAGAGAGACAAAGATGGTCACTACATCCTTGTAAAGAGAACAACCCAAGAGGAAGAGATGACAATCCTAAATATATATGCACCAAATACTAATGCCCCAACTATAAAAAACAAATATTAATGGATATGAGAAACCAAATAAGCATTAATACAATATTAGTAGAGCTCCTCAATACCGCACTGTCACAAATAGACAGATGATCTAGACAAAAATTCAACAATGAAATACTAGAACTGAACCAAGATTTTGAACAAATGGACTTAATAGATGTTTACAGAGTGTTCCACTCCACAAAATCAGAATATACAATCTTTTCAGCTGCACACGGGTCATTCTCCAAAATAGTCCACATGCTAGCTTATAGGACATGTTTAAGTAAATGCAAAGGAATTGAAGTTATCCCCTGTATATTATCAGATCATACTGCAATAAATTTGGAGGTCAATAGCATAAGAAACTGCAAAAACACCACAAACACATGGAAATTGAATAACACTCTCCTGAACAACCAATGGGTCATAGTGGAAATTAAAGACGAAATTAGACAGTTTCTACAATTAAATGATTATGCCTATACAACATACAGGAATCTATGGGACACAATGAAAGGAGATCTAAGAGGAAAATTCATAGCAGTGAATGCCCATGCTAGGAAAACAGAGCTCAAATAAACAACCAAATGCTGAACTTCAAGCTCTTACAAAAAGAAGAGCAACACAAACCCAAAGCTTGTACAGGGGAGGACATTATAAAGATCAGAGCAGAAATCAATGTAATGGCGACTAAGAGAATGATAAAAAAAATCAACAAATCAAAGAGTTGGTTTTTTGAAAGAATAAATAAAATTGATAAACCCTTAGCCAAACTTATCAAAAAAAGGAAAGAAAAGGCTCAAATCCATGCAATTAAAAATGAAAATGGTTGGGCTGGGGATTTAGCTCAGTGGTTCCAGTGAATGCCTGGCAAGCACAAGGTCCTGAGTTCAATCCCTGGTA
>NW_004624840.1:4574766-4584902 GCF_000247695.1 Heterocephalus glaber
TTTTTTATAAAATGGAGTACTACTCAGCCATAAAGAAAGAGAAACTAGAGACATTTTTAGCTAAGTGGATGTACATTGAGGCCATTCTCTTAAGTGAAATAAATAGGACATACATGTGTAAATCCTGAATAGTTTCTCTGGTATGAGAAACTGAAAGTGTAAATAGGGATTAAAATGAATAATTGATTTGTGAAATAGGAAGAAAAGGTCTAAAGGATTAAGGGAAGTTGGAGGGGTAGGGGCAAGGAAAGAAGGGAAAGGAAAAAATATGAAAAAGGAAAAAATGGAAACAAAATCTTTGTAAATAGGGAGAAATGGAAGAGTTGAAGGGAGGGCAGGGGAATGGAAACAAAACTAAGAACCAAGATATGTCATGTAAAGGTACAAGTTCCCAATGATAAATTTAAATGTATCATATACCTAAAATGTACCAATAAAAGAAATTAAGAAATAAATAAATAAATAAATTTCACATTGCTCCAATCTTTCCTTTCAGCATGGCTAAAAGATTAGTACAGATGAATCCAAAAATGAAAATTAGTGAGGTTTTATGTTCTTTGTTGTTTGGTTAGATTTTATTTGATTTTATTTGTTTTGGTTTTTTTCCTCATTCAAATGTAATTTCTGTAGTAAACCTAATTTGAATAATATTTTGTTCAATATACTACATTCATCTTTTTTTTTGTGGTACTGGAGATCGATCTCAGGACGTTGCCCTTGACAGTCAGGCATGGAGCCACTGAGCTACATGCCTTCAACTTGATTTTTGACAGTAGGAAGTATAAATTTTCATAATATTATATTTACATATGTTATAAGTGTTTACAGGAAGAAACATGATGTTTATGATGCCTTACCATTAAGAAATTGCAAGTGATATTGTGGGAAGATCCTTGACCTTTACTGTATTTCTTTCTAATTTGGTTTTGAGATTTCTCTATGGAAACTAGCTGTAAACTGTGTCCCTTCTCTGACAGGGCTCCAGGGGATTTACTTGCACATATTTACAATGTGAAGACCATGTTATATTTTTTGTCCTGTAAATGACTTAATGTTTATTGCCTGACCCATAGCAGTCTCTCACTCACAGGAAACTTGTTTACCCTGGCAGATGCTCTATGGCTCTTCTCTGAGCTGTGTACAGTCTTTAAGAGAGCCTTAACTGGGAGAAAATTTAGGAGTAGGTATGTTGGTTGTACGAGACATGGAGAAGGCAACACAGCAAAAACAAATGATGAAACAAAAGTTATTACTCACGTGTTCGTGAGAGAAGATGAGAATCCACAAGAGCCAATGTGAAAGCTGAAAGTAGAACTTCAACCTGGAGATATAGAGCCAGAGAGAGATAGACCTCTGGACTGAGGCCTCATTTCAGGTCCTGGGCATGGTTTCTCATTTTGAGTTCTAATAAGTGGCTTTAGAGAAAGCAGACATTCCTCAGAAGTGGTCACTGTACCACACTTGCTCAATTCACACCAGGTGTAGGGGTTACAGGAGAGAGTTGAACAGGTTGTGTCTATGTGCCTCAGAGGGAGGTGGGCACCAGAGGCAGCTGCATAAGGTAGATATTTAGATTGACAGCGTCAAGGACCTAAGAGGAGGTATAGAACAGGAATCCATTCAAAATTAGTGCCAGAGCAACATAAAAGTAAAGGACTACACAGCAAGCTTTACGTCAGAGGCTTGCATTTCACATTCACTGAAATTCCATTTTGTCATTTGTAAAATGGGAAAAGATGTAATAGATAAGCATGAAATTTTTCCTCATTCGAAACTTTTCCATATCTGAAACAAAATTGAAAAGGCAGAACATTCCAGGCAGGAAGAACAGGTAGTAGAAAGGTCCAAAGGCAGGCGCTTAGCATATTAGAGAAACCTGAAAGAACCCAATATGACTTGAACAGAGTCAGTCTAAGGGAGAGAGGCTTACAATGGGTACTATGTGGGAAAGTGAATGGAAAGCAGGTGACAGGAATAAAAGTTACATCAGGAACTCGAACTCAACTCTGAGTGAACAATCCAGGGTTTTAAGCAAGGAATGGTATGCCTAATCACAACCATTTGTATCTGTTTTAATAATAAAAGATGCTTGAATCATATATGTTCCCCACCCAGGTACTACACCTGGATCAGCTATTACTACTATCCAAACTCTTCCAAATGCCCTTAGAGAGTGTTACTTCAGGAACATGATGTACTGCCCTGAATACCTCTTATAGGACTTGAAATATATCCTAGCTGTTTTAAATGGGCAGTTTGTTTCTCATACTTATTCACTCTACAATACTTATGTCTAGGCTGAGTAAATATTTTTCGTAGAATGAGTTTTCACACCAAGTTGATTTTCATTGCAGTTGTGGTGTTTGGC
Organism: Heterocephalus glaber; assembly: GCF_000247695.1. The sequence goes on from NW_004624840.1 coordinate 4,577,135, forward strand.
AAAACACTACTGAAATCCATAGAGTATTAGAATTATGGAGAATTACAGTTTTGTGATTTTTGTGCTACTGATTATAAAGGTCATTGGAGAAAAAGAAATTAAGTTTCTGATTAAAGGAAACATGCACTTCAAAGATTATAAGCCGGCAAAATAACAGAATATGTGTTCCTTAAATTTAGATTGGTTATCTTCTGCTCAGTGGTAAATATTTCAGTCAGGAAACAAAATGTTTTTAGAAAAGACCAAAGCAAATAACTTCAGCAATATAAGTGTTATTGTTGTTACAAAAGATTTCACAGTTAATTTTAAATAGTGAAAATCTTCCGGAAGAAACTTAGTGGACAGGAAAGATCAGACAAGAGTTGTTTGTCTTAGACTAATGCTGAAGCTGGTAAATAAATAAAATGAAAGTGCAGAAACCTTGTTAGACTGGCATAGAACAAAAGCACTTGATTTCTGGAAAAGGGAGCAAATCATACATCTTACATAATATTCCCTCTCTGGTAAGATTAGTTGATAACACAAGAGAATTTTCCCTGGCTTTACCTGACAGGGCTTGATCCATCTTCTAGCAAGAGCAATTTTTCTACAATATTCAGCACTTGTAGCTTCTGAATGCCTTTCTTATCTCATTTCTTATTCATCAATCTCCAAAAGACATGTTGGAAATAGCAAAATGTAAATCTCTTTATAACTAAATTAATCCAATTCTTTTCATTTGTCTTTCAGATGACACAGCCTCATTGTCAGCAGAACACATGTAACAAATGCTTGTCATTCCTGAGTGCTCAAAGAGCAAGATCTAGAAAAGAGATAATTTCTTCTGACAAATATGTCAACACAAAAAAACTGCCTTTCTCTAAATAGTTTACTTGTCATGTATTTTTTAATTAATATCTATCCATAATATGTGGAGGAAGACCATGATAATCATTTTATTTAAATATTGATTAGATGAGATGTGTTTCCTTGAGTTTCATAATTTAGCATTTTGAAAAAATGGATAAGAAAAAATATATAACTCTTTACTTTCAGACTTCTTCATAAAATGTTCCATTAAAATGCAAATTCTAACCTTTTACCTGATATTAACCCAAAATCCTACACCACAAGATTTAATTGAAGAGTCACTTCATAAAAGAAAAATAATTTCACTGATAGATTATGTTTGATTTACCTTACATATTTTTACTATTTGACATTTTGAATTTTTTCCTTGAGAAAACTTCTATAGAAAAATTTTCAGATGTATGTCACAAGTTTGTATGCTCTGAAGAAATGAAATTTTATGAAAGTAAAATTCAAAGGTCATTAAATGAATTTTGCTCACTTTTGTACTTCAAAGCAGTTTAAAATTCTTTGTAGGAATAATTTTAGCATCTAATACATAATAACATTAATGTGATAATTTATGATACACATTTTATTATAAATTAGAATTGCATTATTTCCCAACATAACTTAAATTTTCTGTGCCTCATCAACTGTGTTTTCATTTTAATAATTAGCTTTTTATCAATCACATACTATTTTTTAAAGAATATATAAAATTATGAAGTGATCTTATAATTTCCTATAAATACAAGTTATTAAATACCAAGTTACTTTGTTCAAAAACAATTTCAAGTGGTTTGGAAAAAATATGCTCAATAGTTACATGAAATTAACTTAAGTAAGAATAATTAGGCAAATATAAGGAAACAAAATATAAAAATCAGCCCACACATGAGACTAATCAAAATTTTTGTGGTAAATTTCTATACATCTGCCGTAGGCTGAACGCAATTTTGCCTACAAGCTGTTCAATGCATAAATCATGCTGAAAAATCAGGTAATTCATATATTTTAAACTTTCCTTAAAATAAATACTATACCAACTGACAGGAAAAGTCACATTTATTTCCAGTATTATTATTTTTTAAAGTGTCTCCTAAGGTTCTCAAAATGAATGTCTGCGCGCTGGAGTGAACATCTTCAAATCTCCATGGTCCCTTTCTTTACGGGATTCTCAGGGTGGAGCAGGGACAGTAAACATGAGGTGACCCAGCAATAATTTTGTCCATTTGTTGATTGTTTTGGATGGTTTTGAGAAATAGGATATAGCAGGAAGTTTAATTCTTAATTCCCTTGTGAGATTTTAAAATATAGTGCATGTTTTAGCAGTTTAAGACAGAGTCATAACTGACAAATAAGAAAGAAGTGTTAAGAGGACCAAGGGAGCCCAGCATGGACATGTTTCCAAGAAAGAACTTTTCTGACACCTGGGAGAAGGAAATCAACTGATTATCTTATGCAAGGCCAATGGTTCTTACCAGATAATTTTGAATCCACTGTAATAGAAAAATGGACTGTCAAGGAGGTTTTCACTGTCTTGATTTTTAGGGAACACTCTCTTTAATAATGATAATGATCATTATAAAGAGCCCTTACCGAGTACTTGCTCATAGGTTAGCACTATCCCAAACATTGAGAGGCACCTATTCCTTAGTTGGTAGCATTATTATGGAATACTGTAGGTAGAAAATGAGGTAAAAAATTAGCCTTGGGTCATATGGTTAGTATTCAGTAGAACTAACAATGGAAACCAGGATTTCTGGCTTCAAAATCTAGACTCTACTAATGTTCACTGCTATCAAGAATCACAGGGCATAGGAATGGAGCCTTTTATGTAACAATTTGAATATCTTAAATTGTTTTCTTAGAGCTTAAAAGATTGCCTTTGTAATAAAAAATAAAATGTAATTTGGAATTATCTTTATATATTTGACAAAAACTGCTCTGTATAAGAATAGGCTATTTGGATATATAAATATTTATCCAATAAATATATATACATATATATATAAATACTGTGAGGAATTATACCAAGAAAGCAACAACTTGCAAGTCAGAAGGAAGTGATCTTGTACTTCATACTATTATAAAATATACAAGTAAAGTACAACTGATTGCTTACATAAATATAAAATCTATTATTAAAATTTAAAGAAAAGAGTAAAAATCTTTTCAAAGAGTTAATTATATAAATTTTAAATTGGCATTATTTTGATACAAATTTGAATAAAATATCTAAATATAATAGAGCAATATCAAAGTATAATGTGGTTAGGTTGATATAAACAGTATATTGAATTGGGGGCCCCAAAAGATGCATTCATTTGGAATCTATGAATGTGACCTTTTTGAGAAAAGAGTCTTTAACAGGTGTAAAGCATATTCAGAATTACTTAGTTTAAATAAGCAACTTGAGGTCATTCTGCATTTTCTGGATAGACCTTTAATCCCAAAACAAATGGCCCATAAAAAGAGAGGACAGAGACAGAAAGAACAAAAGTTTGTGTAAAATTGAGGCAGAGACAGAAGTTATGTCATCACAGCACAAGGAACATCTGAAGCTTCTAAAACAAAAAGAGAAAAATAAGATAGTCTCAGATTCTTGGGAGGGAGCAAAGCCCCTTGCTGAGGACTGCTGACCTCCAAAAGTGTGAAAAATATGTTTCTGTTATTTTTAGATTCAAGTATAAGTAATTTGTTTCACCAGCTCTAAACTAGTATAGAACCTATCTGCATAGATATTTCAATATGGAGTTAAAAGGGTAATTTCAACTGGTAGGTGAAGATCAATGAAATTAAAAGTTATTAGTTGTAAATATGTTTTTTAATGAGCAAAAAATAACAGTATTGAAATGAGAATGAGAATAATAAACATTTTCACACATGAATTCATAATATTAAAATAGTATCCTTATTTAATTGAAATTATAAAGATGAAAGCATAAATAAAAATTTCAGAGTCCACTAAATTCATGTCCAAGAAATTAAAACTTTGAAAATGAGTACCTTAAAAACCGGTACCTTTATATCCATCTTTGAAACTTCAAATGCTTTTCTGATTCAAGTAGGGAGATAAATATAAGAAATTCTTAGGGATAAAGTTTATTGTGTTTAGAATTTCCCCTGTTTCCTTGTTGAGATAAAATACAGAAGCTCCTGCTTGTTTAGTTTTGTTTTGATCAAGGTGGAAAATTCCTAAGAGGTTTAGGCTCTTTCACCCTACATTTCTATCTTCTTTTGAGATTATTTTTCCTCTTCTCTTAATTTTTCTGCCGCCATAACTTTGGCCTTAAGTTTGTATACTTTACAAGTTTTCTTTACACCCTCTGATCCAGTGGTAGAGAAGAACTTGTTCCTTTACTGAGAAGCACAACTGAAATAAAGAAAAATCATTTTTTAAAAGTTATGCATTATAATATACAAGAAATATATTCTATATTTACAATAAAAAGGCAATAAAAACTAGAGAGAAAAATTAATCTGCTCATTCTGTGCGGCAGTCTAATGCTATTCTTAATTAGGTTGCTTAAATAGCATGCTTTCCAGAGTTTTGCTGACCATAAGGGCCATCAACAGCTCTTAGGTGTGCAGTATATTGTGGATCTGTCCAAGTGGATCTGTTTTCTCATCGAAATCTTACCTCCACAGGTGAGGTAACACTCTGATTCACTCTTAAATACCAACCCACTAGACCCAGAAAGCATTTGTGGTTATCAAAGACAAGAATTCTTTGACCCTGGTGCCACCCTGTCGTCGTTCCCTTAACACACCCTTGGGAGATCTAAGGCTTTTCCAAGTGGAATGATGTAATTAAGTATTTTGCCTATTGAGCAAACTCAACCTCTTCCATACATGCGTGGCTTTCCCCAGCAGCTTCTCAGAATAAACATTAATTCTTTTCTCCAAATATTCTTTCAGCTTTGTACCTTCCAGGGTGCATGAAAGAGAACTCTTTTGTTGGAGAGCAGGAGGGGAGCCATTTGACAAGTTCTGCTAACAGAGTTATGAGTAGAGGTGTCTTCGTGTGCATCATCTAAGAGAAAGTGGCTGAGAGTGCAGACAACTCAGAACAGGGCCCATAGTCAACCCATGATGGACATATATTGTGAGAAACAAATACTTGCTGTTTTATATGGTAAAGATTTTGAGTTTTGTTACTTAAGAGTCACCTTCTTCATTGTCACAGTCAGAGCAGAGCATCAAACTGATTGGCTTTGGGATCTACCTAGACTGGCTTTGGTAAAGTGCATTTTTTTCTTCTTTTTTTTTTCAAGTTTTCCAACTTCTCTTTATTAGTATCTGAAATGAACTGAATGCTAACATGTTTATTTATTTTTCTTCAGGATGCTGTTACAAAGCAGAGTGCTGTAATACTGTTTTTTCCATGAATTGCACAACTCAACAATCCAGCCAGAGGGCAGAAAAGGTATCCCTTAAGGGGCTCCAGCAGTCTGTGATGCTATGTGTCCAACACAAGGAATGACCACATTCTAATGGAAACTATTTCACTTCAGGACAAAAATAGACAATAGGGGAAAAAACTTTCCCAAAAGCTATTGTTTGTTTCTTCCTTGACAAAGCAAATGTTAAAGCTATTAAGTAAAGTGTATTTCTGAGTGTATCTGGGTGAGTCATTAAAGCATGGGCTTAGTGTCTTTGTGTGGTTCCTGACTCTTCGGTCTGGACTGTATCCCTGCTGCCGTGAACTAAAGCATCTTCACTTTATCATCCCCTTCTGCCATGATGTTTCTGCCTTGGATCCAGTTACCATCTATGGAGTCCTCAGGAAACCATAAGCCAAATTAAATCTTTCCTTCTTTAAACTGTGTGTGTCAGATACTGTGGCCCAGCAGTTGGAAAACTGACTAATACACTCATCTAACTTACTCATCCATGAGCTACCATTAAAAGTTTTCATGTTTTATAAGGAAATGTCTACTCATTTGATCTTTTATTCAGTGTGAATTACACAAAAGTTTAATGAAATACCTAAATCAATATTCCATAAAATATTCCATAGTAAGTTAGCAGAAAATAAATGTCTATGTAGAGTCAAATGTTGCTTAGCATATTAAGGCTTTGTGAATTCTCATAGCAAACAAATTCTGCCTTAAAGTCTGATATGCATGAAACTCTCTTAGATATATCCACAAGACCCACTTTGGGGCAGCATAGCCACGTTTATTATCATTAGTGAACTCTGGCAAAGATGGACTATGATCCCATTGGGAGGAAGACATAGAATCCTCAGTTGTGCCTTTATTGTTTTTCTTTCATTGGAAATTGTGCATCTAGCCATTTCTCTTACCATATACTTTAAACCACACATATAACTCCATGCACCCTTTAGAATGAGTGGCACATGAAACAATGCTAAAACATTGTAAATAATGCATTTGTGGAATTAGGTTGATCTCAGACACAGGAGAGATGATTTTCTCTCTTCACAGGGAAAGAGTCATGGATAGAAAGTTCAGAATATTTCTTAAATTAATGAGAGTGAAAGTACTTTTAAAATTGTAAATGATACTAATAAATTATTATTTTACCATTCAAAGCAATCATATATTAAATGTGTCAATGGTTCTAAAATGTCTAAGGCACAGTGCCACTTCATACATGGAGTGGCCATTGAGTAAATTTTTCAAGTTATTTATCTTTACTAAATAATTTACAGAGGATACTTAAATCGTACATTTTCAAATGTCTGAATTAGAATTTCTGCAGGTCTTCAGAATGTGTCAGTTGTGCTATTACTTTTTAAAAATCTCTGTAGTTTGCTTTTGGAAACTATGTAGATGTAAAATTTTGCTGAGGCAAAAAAGTGTTAATCTCACAACCTCAGTATATTTCATTTTTGTTAGATACAAGTTGGGCCTGGGGTCACAGAAATATTTATTTTTGTAGAAAGCATGCCATTTCTTCATGGCTAAGCATGCTATCTTAAATATCCCAGCCACCCAGCTGTCTTCACTGATATCTTTCTACTATTGAAGAGTTTTCATCTTGGTGTTGAGTGTGCCCTTGCTTTATCAATATGCATATAAAATAACTATATACTTCACTGTAAATGTGATAGATGTATTTTCTGCATAGTTTGTCTTGCCTGTATAATTTCATATAACCTATAGCAGGAGCACATGCTATCCACGTTGAATTTCTCATCCACCCATACTTTCAAAATGTTCAGCTTCTGAGAGATAGGAAGAACAGTTTCAAAGGATGATGTAGCCCTTACCTGTATTCACTGACATTTCCAAAGGGCATGCTTCTCCGTGCTGTACATCCGGTTCCCCTCCAAGAAGAAAAAATATTCCAGGGTGCAAAACAGAGTCCACACCAGGTGACTTGTGTCAGGGATGGTCTCAACTCTCTTCAGAATGTTTTTCTTATTCTGATCTCAGCTCTTTCACATTGTAGGAGATGTGGTAAGTTTTCTTAAAAACTTGTGATATCAAGCTTTGTTAAATCATCAGGAAAACGTGGCAAAGTCTTGCTCTACAAATCTTTATGTAAGTAACAAGGATTAAAAATGAATAAAACTGAAATAGAGTTACATTCTAGAGTTTTTAATGTAGTTCTTTCAAAGCAACAAAATGTTTTTATACAGACTTTAAAAGTGTTAATACCTATAAAGTAGAATATGTAATTGATGTAATTTTTTAATTTAATGAAGCTTTATCCTGTGAGAATGATATTTTTTGCTGTATTAACCTCCTGAGGTTTTAAGGGATAGGGAAGAATTTTCCAGTGAAAGGTATTGCTGCAGGTTCCCTTTTGCTAATATTAAGCTATTTTAAACATGAGATTTTTTGTACTATAAAATCTGCTCAGGATATTAACACTATAGAAAAAAAGTTTGAAATGTTGGCAAATGCAGTTTTTATTAACAGATCTCAAAAGGATTGTTGCAGGATGGTCTTTGTAAGCTTTA
>NW_004624840.1:4585002-4606793 GCF_000247695.1 Heterocephalus glaber
TATATATATGATCTTTAGACAGATCACCTGCTCAAAGCCAGTTACTGAACACCTGCTGTGGCAAAAACTACTACTGGGTAGCGGCAACACTGAGGCTATGGCCTCCTAGTCATAATTAGGAGTAAGGGCAGGAAATCCATGTGTCCCTCTACTATTTAATATCATTTTGAGTTATAATTGGATGAGTAAATCTAAGCATAAAAACTTACAAAGAAAAAAAAAGTTAAAAATTTTCTATTAGCTGATGACTTAGCATTAATTCTTTCAAGAATCCATAATAAAAATTAGTGCAGAAACAAAATGTAAAAATAATGTCCCAAGTTTAATAGTCCTCAATTTTCCAAAAAACGGTGTAGAAAATATAGTGGAAGAGAAAGAGTTGTGTTCACTAGCATAAGAAAGATAAAATACTTACAAATAATCTGAAGAACTATGTAAAATCCATAAGAAGCAACTTTTTAAAACTCCTCAAGGCCACCAAAGTAGACTTAAACGAATGAAAAACATCTCTTCTAATTGAATAAAATAATTCCAATTGAAAAAACGTTGTTTTCTGTATATTAAATATATGGATTTAACATAAATCTAAGAGAAATATCAGTTATATGCAAGTATTTGTTGATATTTTGAGCTAGAAAAACTGGTTATAATATTAATATTAAAAAATCTGCAAACATATGCAGGAATACATTGGGAAAAACTCATTGTGAGCCAGATTTTAATAATGCTATAAAGATGCTCTTTTTTAAAATGTGGTTAATGCTGAGCATGGGTGTGATCCCAGCAACTGAGAGACTGAAGTAAGAGTATCACTGCAAGTTTGAGGCCAGGCTCAGCTACATAGTGAGTTCAAAGCCAGCCTGAACTACATAGAGACCTGTCTCAAAAAAAAAAAAAGTGGCTTTAAAAAAGTAGAAAGACTAGAAAAAGACCCAAGAAATTATCAAAGTTTAGAATCTTATAAAGCAGCCCTGGGTAAATGGTCACTTTTTGATTAACATGGTTTAGGATCATTTCTGAAATGAGCTCAAGAAAGAAGAGACTGATGGCCTCAAGTATATAGAAATCTCTTCCCAGTGTTTTTTACTGAAAAGAGTGGTAAGGAGAAAGGAATTAACTAATTGAATGTTAATATCATTTCAAGATTGTTTTCATGTGCTAAAATGCTGGCTAGAATAATAGAAGAGAGAAGAAAAAAACTGTGAGCAGATAAAGAGAAGGGGAAAAATAACAAGGCAGAGTAGATAGGTGAGATTTTGAAGGTTCATAAGATCTCAGCCTTGAAGATTGTTAGAAGAGATATAGAATGTATTGGTTTAGATGAAGCTAGATTAGTATATTTGCTAGTGGGGACCACATAGAATTTAAGAAAACTATTGCAAATCATATCAAGAAATGATTGAATAGTAAAAATTTATCCTGCTCGAAATTTAATCAAATAAAATAATCTTAAAACAATAACTAGCAAACATCACCATTTATCGCAATGAAGTTACAGAAAAAAATACATAAAATAACCCAGATCTAATGAAGCCTTGAATCATCAAAGATAAACACATTCAGGAAAAGATAGAACAGTTAAATAAAACTATTAAGTATGGTAGAAAATCAAATAAATGTCTCATTAGGACATTAGACTTAAAAGCAGTGAAAAACTATATGGCTGAGTAAAAGCAAGTACCAACCACTGCCACCACATCTTCTAACCAATATTTCATTAATAGTTCTAATGGATGAAAAAAGAAAGGTAGTAAAAAGGAGAACCATGATTGTCTTCATTCACAGTTTACACAACAATTTATACCAAAAAAATCCATTAAATTGAACAAACATTAAAGAAAATAAATTCAACACTGTTGTTATTATGATATCAAGTAGCATTCTATAGAGTTTCTACACACTAGCAAGAGCCAACTAACAAACATTATTTAAATAAAATATACCATTCATTGTGCTATGGATTGAATGTGTACTTGCAAACTTCTTGTATTGAAATCCTAACAGTTAATGTGATGGTATTTGGAGGTGGGGCCTTTGAGAGGCAATTAAATTTATATCAGATCACATGGATGGGACCCAATAACGGGATTGGTGCCCTTATAAGAAGAAATGACTAGAGATTCCTTTCTTCCCTCTCCTACCCCCACTATGTGCAGACACAGTAAGAAGACAATTGTTGGCAAACCAAGAAGAGAGCTTTCACTAAGAACCTAATTGTGCTGGCACCATGATCTCTGACTTCCGGGCTCCAGAACTGTGAGGAAATAAACTAATAAAAGTTGCTTAAATCACACAGTCTATGGAATTTTATTATAGCAGCCTAAACAGACTAAGACACTATCATTACAAACTTAATTTAGGAAAAGTGTCTAAACAATAATTTAATACCTAAAGACTGGATTTGTAAGTTAGAGTACATTTATAAACAAGGAAATATATAGTAGTTAGTTAAAAATGAATGGACTAAAGATATGTGTGTCAATATGTATTATTTTTTAAATTTGCCATCTCAAGAGAAAAAGCAAGTTATAAAAGAAAATGTACAGCATTACAGGACTTATGTAAATCTAAAAAGCAAGACAATAGAATGTATTGCTATGGATGTATACTAGCTGAGTATGAAACACAATTTTATAAAAGATCCACATTAGTCCTATTATAAAGTTTGCATAAAGATAGAAAGTAAGATGCCTCAGCAGCTTCCACTGTATTAGTAATATTTAATTTTTCTAATGTGTCATAAACATTTTGGACAAACGTTAGTGTTCATAAAATCTGTTTGATATGTGTGTGTGTATATACATATATATATATATATATATATATTTAAGTGTCTGTTTTATTTTCCTCTATAGATCTTGCTTGCTTAAAATCTTTCAGAGTTAAGAAATTTTTAAATAGGAAAGAAAGTCTTTCTTTCTGTTCTGCGAATTGAACCCAGGGCCTCACACACTCTAAGCAAGCACTCTACCATTGAGCCACATACCCAGACCAAAAAAGTTTTAATTGAAATATAACTCAGATTGTGGGAAAGGAGGGAGCGTGGAGAGTGGAGGTGTGAAAGGAAGCAAAAATTATCAAGGCGTGGTATGTATATATACAAGTTCCCCAAAATAGATGTAATTATTATGTCTCACAAACATATACTAACAAAAAATAGAAATTTGTAAAACAAATTACTATCGATAGATATCTTTGAGGAAATGAATGTGAGAGTTACAGAATACATAGGGTAAGAAAGATTTCTCACTTTATACATTTGGGTACTTTAAATTCTTACAATGTGATCATTTGTTGCCTTTATAAATATACTATTTCTTCATAATGATTATGCTTCCTTGAAAATTTGAGATAAATCACACAACCTCTTGGCCATTGTTCAGTTTGAATGATTTGGCTGATCCTCATTAGATATTCTTTTAAAGACCTCTGTGTGTCACCCTCATTCAATAAAAAACCCTTAAGTTGCTTCCTCATTCCATTTATGGTACACTTTTTCTGACCTATTCTGGGGCTGCTAGAAATTTTCTATTCTCATAAGAGTCTGACAAGGCCACATTCATTCTGCCCTTTCACACTCATTGTCATTTAAAGGTCAGGTTGTGTCAAACTCATGCTCATTTGTTTTACCATATGCTATCTGAAATCACATAAGCCTGAAAAGCCTGAAGCCTAGGACATAAGGTGACAGATAAAAATTTAAAGGAAAAAAACTGTATAATTTTTATGAAACTCATTTTCATATATTCAATTCAATGTGAAAATTAAAATGAAAACCTGATAGCCATTTATTATGACACAATTAATGGTGTTTTTTATGTGAGATAGATTCATTCAATTATGAGTTTAACAAATACTAAAGACAGCCTCCTAAATGCCACCATGTTCTTGGTGTTAAAGAGACAATGCTGAACAAAAAAATTCCCTTTCTTCACCCACCTGACATACTACTGGGGATAAGGAGATTACCAACAAATGATTGGATATGCCAGATTGTGATGGGAAATATGGAAACCATCAAACCAGAATGGGAAGTATAAGAGGAATGCATAGATGAGCAGTGTTATTATTTACAAAAAGTAGTTGTAAAATGCTTAATTTATGCACTGACAATAAAGCAGAAATTGAAGAAAGTGAAAAAAGCTTTCTTCAAAGTGTCCCAAACAGAATAACTAATGTTTATAATGAACTTATGAGAAAAATACTATGATTATATACAAAGAACAATAAGTGACACGTCTGCAGAGTATAGAGTGAATGGAGAGTGTAGCAAAGATATCAGAGAATAGTAAAGGTCTATATTGTAACCTTGTATGAAGTGTTTTTAGACTTTTATAAGTATATTTGGCTGTTACATTGAGGATTTCAGAAGAAAAGAATAGAGCATAGAGATGGTGAAAATAAGAAGCAAGTGAGGAGGCAAGAGAAAACATGAGTTGGCAATAAGATATTTGACAGTGAAAGAAAAAATAAAAACAAAGATAATGTACAATTATCTGTTTCCTTCTATTATAGTATTTTGGATGAAATTTATTTTGATTAGCCATGGAGTTGAATCTATTTACTTTACTTTTATACCATGATATTTACATAATTTTAAATTATAATGAAATGACTTAGTTTTCAGTGTGTAATTTAAAGTGTAAATAGTTTAAAGTATTTTTAGTCTAGAATTACTAAGGCCATGCAATGTAGTATTTGGGGGCTCTACTACTTATTTTTCCATTTGTTAGAGTAAATCAACAATTATGAAGGAATACCACAGTCCAGGCCATATTTGAAGAACTACAGTAGTGCATTATGATTTGGGTGTTAGGAGCCTTAATGTTCTATTAGGGATTGTTGATCCAAAGCACCACCTCTGCTTCTTGTTATAAAACACCTGGCTCTGTACTTGGTGAACAGCAGCCTAGAATTGTTGCAACTACCATATTTCATTGGGTATGATTTAGAATTCATCATTTCCTCTCAAAAGCACAATTGAGAAATAAAATATATTAAATAGAATGAACCAAAAATTATAAAGCTAGTTGATAGCTCCAGACTTATTTTCTAAGTGGGGACACCACAATACAGGGAGTTGTCAGATCTGAAATATTTAGAAAATGAATTGTAAACATTTACATTCATGAAAATACATTCAAGAGTGATTATTTTCCCCAAATAGCTACTTTTCCTATGTTCTATTTACGTAAAAGGTAGCTTGCTATCTGTCTTCTGAAAATAATGATCATTTGTGTCAGCTTTCCTTGCAACTAAGTGTGATTAGGTGACTCAGTACTAGCCAATTAATATAAAAAGTGATATGAGCAAATTTTAGCACATGCTCTTAAAAAGAATAGATACGATTTTTTTCTCTTTTTACAACTTTTTCTGCTTTGGAGGATGACATAGCTCTATGAACAATGTGAATAAGGTCAACATCCTTGAGATTGACAAGTAAAAGATGGAAGGCAACTGAGTAGAGGATAACCTAACCTGAGTAGAGGATATCCACTTGGAATTTGGGGTGGGAGAGTAATGAAGTTTGTCATTTAGGTAAATATTATTTTTGGATCTCTGATGTCCTACCTCATACACACAATTTTAAAATACTTCCATTTAGAAGTTGTCATGAAGGAAGGTTACCTCTGTAACAATGGTACTTTTCAGTTGCTTTCCTCTTTAGCTATACATTCTTCAATAAAAGAGTAAGTATTGATATTGCAATGAAGACTTCAGAATGTCCAATTGATGTTTCTCCTGGTGAGTTTCATTTTATTGTTGTATCATTTACTATTAATAGTTGGATTGTTACACATCATTATTCAGTTGAATACCCTTTTAATTTATTAATCTTTACTTCTGTCAGAACTAGAAGTTAAAGACTCTATAGCAAATACAGTTCAAATTTCACAAAGCTTTTATTTTAATAGAAAAGAAAGATAATTTTAAAATTATGGACCGGAGATTTAGTTCAGTGGTTTCGCCACCTCCTGCACAAGCACAAGGACCTGAGTTCGATCCCCGGTATGAGGAAAAAAAAAAATTATCTTATATGTTTCTTTGTATATATGTGTACACACATATGGATAAAGCCAGAGGAAGTCTTCCAATCGAGAGAAATAAGGAAGGAGAAAATGATATATAGGTGTTACTCAGGTGAAGAAAAGAAAGCTAATCAAAGTTAGATCAGACAGTCAAAAAGTCTGAGATAAGATAATATTTGAAGAACCTGAGCACAGAGTACAAAGGGCAGACTGGTGAGATGAGCTAAGGAAAAAGAAAAGGATGAGGTCTAGAGAATGTTGCAAGCCATAGGAAGTGGTTATGAGAAATGATGACTTTCATTAGACTGTGAGTATTAGACTGCAGAATATGTGACCAGGTTACAATGTGACCAGATGGAGACAGTATCTAAGGCAGGGAAACCAACTTGTGAAGTTTAAATTAGAGATAATGGTGTCCTAGATCTGAGTAGTGGTAATAAAATTTGGGAAAGAAAATCATTCAAGAACTATTTGCATGAGAGAAGCCACAGGTCTTCATTACCGATTAGATGAATAATGAGAAGGAAAGAAAAAATTCCAGATACCTGAGAAACAGTGAATTTTAGATTTTAGTACAATCCAATTAGATTAGAGAGACCAAAGAAGGAAAAACTGGGGAGGAAAAATAGTATGTTCCCTTAGACATGTTGAGTTACAGCTGCTTGTGGAGTCATTCAAAAAAGACTTCAAATTATATGGATTTATAGTGGCACCAAAGTTCCCATTACTCTTTCACTATCATTCAATATCCAATTACATATGAGGAACAAGCAGTCAGATAAAGTCAATCAAGTTTTGTGTTTTTTCCATTCAAATGAAAAAGAAAGTTCATGAGGCAAGTGTGTTTAGGGTACTAAAAATAAAGAGCAAAATAAAAAATTGTAGAATATAGAATATATTGAAAGGGAAACTAAGATTGGGTGTTTGTAAGTAGATAGGAAGAAATGAGAAAACTACAAGTCGACTTGTCAATTAGATTGATGAGGTAGTCTTATAAATAATTGAAAGGGAGATTAGAAAGAAGCCTATTGTCTGAAAACAGTTTTACATATTTTTCTTTAATTTCAGAGGTAGGGCAGTTCCAGGAAACTTTACAGGAATTACACCCACACACATAGGAGGCTGTTATAAAATGGAAGATAAATTCATTTGACATAAAGAGGTTAAAGAAAGAGAGATTGGGATGTTGGGTAAATCTTAGGATGATTGATAGGAGGACTTGGCAGAGAAAAGAAGCCTGGGAGCCAGATATGGATGCTTTTAGTGGCCAAGAAGTGAGCACCCAATCAACAGACCAAGCCTGGGAGGGGATAAAGTACTAACAAAATAGCAAATACATTTACATAAGAGTGAAGAAGTAATAATTTAAACTAAATGTGGGAATCATAAATAAGCCTACCAACTGCACATTAATTCCAAGAGGGTCACTTTTTTCTCAAGAACATCACAGCAAGTGTTATTCTCAGAGGAGAGTCAAGTTCTGAGAGTATAATGGAAAGATGGTGCTAGAGACAAACAGTGGAAATTTAAGTTTAAAGAAAAATACTATTTTTAGATAAAAGAGAGGACAAGAAATTATAACCCAAAAAGCTTTATTCTGATCAGTAAGCAACTTAAAGAGATTTAGCATATTGTATTAAACTTCAAAATTATTAAAAAAAAAAAAAAACCCTCAACAGGATTAGCAACTTTAGGCAGATCAGAGCATATATACAGGAGAAAATCCAAGAAACTATACAAAAATCCCTAAAGCATGCCACCATTTCCTATGGTTTTCTCAGATCTGTGTTTATCCTAATGCCCTTGGCAGCGTAGTGAATCCTTCCCTTCCCCAGTCCACCCAGCAGAGCTTCTGGAATATTTTCCATTACAGCTTGTATTTTGTCCTTAGCCAGCTCAAAAACATTCACTGTTACTCTGTGGGCTAGACATAGCAAAACTTTAAATGTCCTAGCTAGGCTATTCATGATTAAACCAAAGAGTTTTCCAGCTGCTATGAATTGGGGAAAAGCAAGGTCAGGGGGAAAAACTGTCACTTGGGTACCCTTCACAATGATGAAATGGATGAGCTGGATCATTTAGTTGTTTAGCAGCAATAATTACAGACATTTGTAACAGTGTATGACAATGAGGTTTTCCATCATGTCATATCAACTGTTAGGCCTTGAAGAGGGAGTAAATTATTGCATTTTCATCAGCATCTTGTTGGTATGCAGCAGGGGGTTAATGCTCAGATTGCTCTTCAGATGTTGAAAGCATCTGTAGAAAAGGCAGCTGGCAGTACACAGGCCACTAAGAAGTGCGATAAAGTTTTACATTCAACCCAACAAAATTAGATATGTCAACCAAATGTTTGCTATTACTCTATATTGCCTGATTTGCATCTTACTGTACCACATGTCAGTATCATTCCCAGTTGACTTTCCCTGATCATGATCATTGACAGTGAATTCAGCAATATGCAGCACATAATTATGGGGCAATTTCATGGGCAGAGAGTTTTTGAAAAGTAAACAGGAAAGTGGGACAAAGGTTGATATAAAATTTAATTAGAAATTATTTCTTTTATTATCCTAGAGTTAATTTGAGTAACTCATTTTAAGGT
Source organism: Heterocephalus glaber (assembly GCF_000247695.1). Next base: position 4,593,637 of record NW_004624840.1, read on the forward strand.
AAAACCATGAAATGTGTGAGGAAGAATTTAAAGGTTACAAATAAATGATCAGCTTCTGGTTCTGTCAAGAGAAAAGGCATGGTGTCCTGAAGAAGCCATTTGTTAATAAAGTGTATGTTTCTTAAAAGGTGTATATATATTTAAAGAATTTAGCTGGATACTTATATGAGCTCTCTTCCTCTTCGTGTAGGTTAGAGGATTCAAAAAGATAGAAGGTAAACATCATGCCAAAATGTTCACTCAAATCAATCTCTCACTATCTGTGATAGTTCATTTTAGTCTCAACTTGAGCAGATTAACAACACCTCGTGGATTCATGGAGCACAGTTCTGGGTGTGTCTGTGGACAAATGACATGCAGTCCATAAACTGAGGAGGGAAGACCCATTTGGGACAGGGTGGCACCAACCAGCAAGCTTGTGGATTGGGTGGGATAAAAAGGCAAAGAGGGGTTCCCTTTTACTTCTTCAGAGGATCTGCAGTCTTCACTATCACCTTTGACATTCCTCCTCAGTTCCTTCAGGCTTCCAGCAAAGATTCCTTAGCCTTCCAACACAGACCCTCTGGCTTTCTAACAGGGACTTCTTACAGCAGACTCTGCACTGAATTCCAAGACTTCAACTTTTGATTGGATCCTCCAACTCTGCCATGTACAGATGGCCAATTTGTATTCTTCTACCTCTGATGCCTCAGGCAGCCATTACAAGCCTACTTAGTAAATCCTTTATATTAAATCTGTTCTTCTAATGAGCTCTAACCAATATAATGTCTCTAACAACTACAGGGTGAATATCATAGTAATCAGATCATCATCACCTTCCACAAATTGTCCAAGTCTGAAGAATTTTGAGTTAATGACATATTTATTCAGGATTACATTAGACCCGTAGTAAAGCACTCCATATTGACACCGCGACACAAGAGCATGAGGTATAACCAAGAATTGAGTTTCTCAGATAACTGAAACTATACTACTGAAACAAGTTTAAGAAAAATATTTGTTGACTAGGTGATGCATAGTAGAGTCAATGATTGGTACTTATCACAGTAATAACTTAGTTTGAATTTTGATATTCTTACACTGTAAAAGAGCATGGAATCAAAGATGAGTTAAGGCACACTAGCTTAGTAAAAGCGTGATCCATAATTTGAATCTAGTTCTACTAGTACTAAAATTCATACACTTTCTACTAAACTTCCATCCTCCAATTGAAAAATACATAGAAATAAAAAGTAAAAGGGTTTTAAAAAAATATTAGGTCTGAAAAGCACTATTATGCCAGTATAGGATAAAGAGCTGTGTCATACATACATAAAATAAATTTAGAATCTCATGACCTAGTTTATCTCAATAATATAATTTATAAAGCTTTATATTAAATAAGCTATCATTATGGCTACAGAATCATAGCAAGTATGGGTTTCTTATAATTATTAGAAAAATTAGTTTCTTGATAACTTTTAAAATGAATTAATGTGAACAGCAGTTTTCCTATCTATAAGGTATTGATATTTGCAGCAATGTTACTATATTTATAACAAATCAAGTCACAGAATTTATGGATCCTTTCAATGTGACATCTATTGTAATATTCACTTATCAGCCAATTTAGGGAGCGTTGCACAATCAAAAAGAATTTTTAAGTGGCATCCTTTTTGTTTTTAGCTTTTGCTTTCTGGGAGTCTTTGGGGATTTTACATTTACATGTTACACTTTAAAAAGTAAGTGGCATAGGAATATTTTAAAACTTATTAATGATAAAGAAGGAAAACAGCTATTGACAAGTGAGGATAAGCACTCACCATATGGATTCTAACATTTTAATTATTTTGTTCTTTTTCTTTTTAAAGAAACTCTTAGGGATAATAATTTTTCAACTAATTAAAGACCAGCTGCTACTTAGCAAGCCAGACACCCAATTAGGAATCTGAAACCTGCTAAACAACCTTTACTGTCAGCCAGCTAGCTGAATCACCTCCTGTCACTGGCATGGAATTGATTATTTTTTGTTTTGTTAAATGCATGGTGTTGTCACACAAACTGAATCTCCAGAATGTTTTTCTTTCAAAAAAGTTGAACAATCTGACATCCTGTTGAGTCTCATTTTTTTTGGATGAGGTTGAGCTCTATAGAGAGGTCTTTCATCTATCTTTATAAATATAATTATATAATGGCTCTGGAGAATTATATTTTGCAGGAAAAAACACCCCTCAAAATCCAGAAGGTAACCACCTACAAGAGCTTATACTTAGTAATTGACAGTGAGATAATGATACGTGAAATGGTTTTCATATATGCAGGGAAAATATTACAAAAAGAGGTAAATATATTTCTACTCATGATAAAGAAGTTTGGTTTTATATGTTCATGATTCCTATTATTTTTCTGGCAGGAATTGTAAATAATGAAAAAGAGGTGCTAAAATAAATTTTAGAAAAACAAACATTCAAAATACAGTTTCATTGTATATACTATTTTTTTCCTGCTGTGAGAGTTCAAAATTCTTTCTCTTCATTAAACAAATGAAATATTTCAAACTGAGAGAGGAAACATTATATTTAGCACTGATGGTATTGAAAGTTTTAATTAAATATAATGTTCAAGAAGTTTTTCCTCACTATTTTAAGTAGCTGGTGCTGTTTGAAACAGACTCCAATAAGTAAACATAGAAAACTGGAATCCAAAGATAATTGATCATGTACAACAAATTGATGTATACTTTGATTTGTAAAGAAAATTCAGAATTTTCTCTTAGGACTGCCAATGCCTGATGAATCTCTAGCTGTCAGACAGCTTAGAAATAAGCAAAGGTGCAGATTGAGTCACATTGTTAGTTGCATTGAATCGTCCTTAATGCCCTAGAGAAGGTAATCCTACCCATAGGGGTGTCAGACCACACAAGGGGTATGATATTCACCCATTGTTTTGTTTGCCCTGGCAGTTTTTTTGTAGCCCTGTTCCTGTGCTCCAAGCACAGTGTGTGTTCAATAAACATTGTAGATTATCTGCTATTACATCTGCTGTGAATGACAATGAGTCTGACAGGCCTGCATTCAGGGCTTCTCTCGCAGTTCTCTCAAATGATAAAGACATCACACTGAGTATCATGGGACTGGAAGTATTAAAGCTCTCAGCGGAATATTAGCTCTTGCTCCAAAAGCCTGGAGTTGGTTTTCCAAAGTTCTGATGAGGAGTGAGGATTTACTGGGGTCCTTCTCCAGGACAATGCTATGGATAAAGGACATTTTCTTGAACAGAGAATTTATACTACCTCTTAAACTAGAAATTGAAATTGTCTTTGTCAGGTGAGTCAATAGGGAAGGCAACAGCAACTGGAAGTCAACATTTATTTCACAATTCTCCATATCTCTACAATACTGTCATAGCAATTTTCTAAAAGGCAGATTGAACTATGTCACAATTCTGCTTAAACACTTTAATGGCCTTTCACTGCCTGCAAGATCACTTTCAGAGGTGTTGGCATGGCAGAATAATCTTTCTGTAAACCAGCACTTGTCTACTTCTTTTAGATCTCTTATCTTATATAGATTTCCATGAATAATAATATACCATTTATTTGTCATTTATTTTATGTTAAGTGCTCATTTTGTAGTTTATGTATTTATGCTAATTTAATGCTAAAAATAACTCTATGAGGTACATACAGATTGAACATTCCTAATTACAAGATCTGATATCCAACCTACTCCAAAATCTAAAAGTTTGTGTGTACTAATATGATGACACAAATGGTTAATTCCATACCTGACCTTAGGTAATGGCTCACTCAAAATGCAGTACACTAAAACTATTGTAAAAATTACTATAAAAGTACTGTATAAAATTAATTTCAGTGTATGTATACAAAATATATGTGAAAGAAAAATGAGTTTTATGTTTTGACCTCGATTCCATCCTCAAGAGATCTCATTATATGTATATATAATCCAAAATCTTAAAACTGTTACCAGGTTCTGGGGTGCCACTCTGTTCTTCTTGTCCTGAATAAAGAATTGGAGAAAACAAGCACAAAAGGTAGTGGGGTTTTACATTTACTAAAGGTAAAAAAGAAATATACTCTGCACAGTATATGGGCCAATTAATGGAAGAAAAGAAGTACATTCTGCAGGGTGAGAGTGAACTACTGTGAAAGAGAAAGCCCAATGGCCAAGAGCTTAATGGCAGCCATCTTTTATATCTAGCACCCCACTGGTTGACATCAGTTCTAGGCTATCCTATCCAAAACTTGCTTGAGTTCTCATGAGAAGAATTAAAGCTAGCACTTTCTGATTGGTTCCAGGTGCAGGGCTTAGGCACATGTCTCCTGTATCTCCATGAGTGACAGGTCACACCCACTTGTCCAGCTGTTTCTCTTTGCCATAATCTCCTGCCTCAAAATAACCCAAAATCTGAAACACTTTTGGTTCCTAGTTTTACTTCTGGTAAAAGACACTGAATCTGCTTTCTGTATTAAAATCTCTAGTTTTAAAAGATGAAGAATGTATAAAGGAGAGAGTTGATTTTCCCAAGACCATATTAAATAGGATAGAAGAAATAAAGTTAGAAAGGAGACAAGGAAATCAAAAATTGTTAAATTGCATTTTAAAGAAAACTATAGCTTCAGAACACAAGCCTGGTTCATTAACTTTTTTTCCTTCTCCCAAAACAGCAAACCTGGACAACTCCCTTTCAGCTATAAATGGGTGTGACCATTCCCTTTTACTTGCAGAAAGTCCTCTTTCACCCAGGAAGGGACCTCCCTTTTGTCATTTCCCATAGGAATAGCTCACTAAGGATGGGCCATCCTCTTCCACCCTGTAAGACTAAGACTAAGATGATAGATTATTGAATTCCACAGATTCCCACCTCCCAAAACACATAAAAGATCCCCAGTTCCCATTTCTTTCAGCACCTGCACTCTGATTTTGAGTGTATTCTGCATCTCCCTCTAAGAAATCCTTCTTATGCCTCTTTTACTGACACATCCTGAAAATTCTTTTTCCATGACTGGAGTCAGTGAACCTGCAAACTTATTTTAAAGGGGTGGACTGAATTCTTTATTTCAGCCATGGTACCCTCAGACCCTGCCCCTGACAATATGGCTAGTGAGTTTCTACCCTACATCCATCCAAATTCATATTCCTGACCATCATGCCATGTCCCCATTTGGTTACAAATCTCTCTCCGTGCTTTTACAGTGTTATTCCCCGCATCATGAAAGTCCTTCCTTTTCTTAGATGATTAGACTCAGCATTTAAGACTTAGGAAAACAGTTTATTTCCTCATAAATCAATGTCTGACACTGCCACTGGACTGGCTCTGGGGAGGTTCCTGAAGCTAAGATGAGGAATTTAACTCACCTTAAATATAGAATGGTTGATGGTTCACTGACTTCCATCATAGAATAAGAATTTTCAGGATGTATCTGTAAGAGGCAGAGAAAGGCTTTATTAGTCAGACATTTTAGAATACGCTTAAGAATACACTCAAGATCTCGGATCCTTGAGAAAGAAATACACTATAGTATGAAATTGGGAGTATGTATGTGTTTTGGGCAGTAGAAATCTGTGGAATTTGATAATCTATAATCTTGGTCTTCGTTTGATGAGTGAGGAGGATGGTCCACCTATGGTAAGATAATGGTCTATTCATAGAGGAAAGCTTAATTTATAGGTGAAAATGTGTTCTAATTCGCAGGAGAAGGAGGACCATTTTCAAGTGAAAAAAAGAATGGCTAATCAATTTGTACGTGAAAGGAAATTTCCTAAGCTGCTTATGTTTTGGAAGAAGAGAAAGAAAAGCGTTTACAGCTTGTCTCCTGAAGCTGCAGTTTACATTTTTAATAATTTAATTTTCCTTGTCTCCTTTCTGTTTAATTTTATTTCTTCTATCCTACTTCATCTCCCCACTTTGAGACTGATACTTCAAGCCCAAGGGGCATAACACATTTTTTGTCATAAAGGTGCATTAAACATGGTGTGTCAAACCCAAGTTTATTCTTTAGAATATTTCTATTGATGAATTATTAATTTTATGAGTTTTATTATATTGAACAATGAGTGTTTAGCAGGAAAATAATCACAAAATTCGAGTATTAGAGTATTACATTTTAATAGTTATTGAATGTTTATAAAAAAGCATCAGAATTTTCAAAATCGACTGTTTTTGGTGTACAAAGTCTAAAAAAGAGCATCAGAAATAAAAACCTATTTGAACTACAATGCAAATACCAATAGCACTCTACAAAAGAAATAATGTGTACTTCAATTATCACATCTAAGGCAGTCATCATACATGACAACAGCATTTTCTATAAACACATATTGCTTATACTGACAGCACATGTATTTTGCTTTCCTAGCCTTTTTGTAGGACATATTTGACATCTCATTGTGCAGTTGACAGGAACGTTATACAATGTGTAGTTAACAGGAACATAAAATATCAGTAAAATAAAGTATTAAGTTCTTAATATTAAAATATTAAATTCTTAATTGTACATTTAGAATAAACATCAACGTTTTCACAGCAGCTCTGTACTTGCTTACAAAACCTAAAAGATAACATCAGAAATAAATTCCTATATGAACTACACTGAAAATACTGATAGAACTGTACAAAATAGTCTTTGCTTTAATTGTCACTCCCAAGGCAGTCTTCACACATGAAAATTTCATGTTCTATACACAAGTATACTTACACTGATAGCACATATATTTTGTTTGCCTATCCTTTCTTATAGGCCCAGTTGACATCTTTTATATTTTCCTATTGTTGTAGTAAGTCTTTGGGATGCTGCACCTGCCTGTTCACCTATTTGCTCACCAGTGCACTTCACAATTTTTTTGCATAGTTCCCTGGGAAGAAACATTTTGTTTTTTCTCTGCTGTAAATAATCTATTATGAGTTCCAATCTCAATCCTCTAAGAAAATTTCTACATGTTACTTTGCACTTGTTATTTTCTTTGTGAACTATCAAACTATGCCACACATGTTTAGGACTGAGTAAAACATAACTATTGGCTAATGCATTGTGTTCCAAGTGACATCATTGTTGCTGCATAACTCATGAACAACATCTACTCTGCCTTTTGTTTTGTTATGTAGTTTCCATCTCAGGCCTCCATAGTATTGAGGTTTTCCTATCAGTATTTCCAGCTTGGTGCAATATTAACATCAGCACTAACAGTTTGGTTTTCTTTGCTATATAGGAGGCCAATGTAAATCTTTCTAAAATCTAAAGGTTGTAATATACAATTCCCTGTTTTGAAATTTCAAAACATTTCATTTAGAATTTCTGTTTTTTTCCTGTATTCTGGTCAACTTGAATTCTGTTAGCAAATATAACATCAATTGGAAACTGGTTACCCAATTGTTGTGAAACCTCAGGCAATTTTGAAGGAAACCAAAATTTCCTCAGTGTCATTGTTGTTCTACAAACCTCAAGCCCACACCCATCAAGTCATATACATTCCTGTGATTATCATGAGAAAGCCCTGTTAAGTACAGAAGACCTATGAATAGTTTCAGTTCAGCTAGTGAGGTGTCATACTAAATACATCTTTGAGTATGGCTATTGGTGCATACAAAACATTTTACTTGTATTTCGGCCTTTGTGTATTTCACAGCATATTTTAGCATTTCATCTGTAACAATTTCCAACATTGAATGGCAGTGCTGGCATTCTGTCCAATAGGTTTCACCCCTGCCAAGGTCCTCACTATATTTTTGGACCTTGTTCTAACATTGGATTATTCTATTTGGATACATGACCATTTTGCAACATTTCAACTAGTCAAATGTACTCTCACTTTGCTGGGTTTTTTGTTACTGAATCAAGGAGGTCTGCGCTCCTTGTGTCTGTATCAGTTGATTCTTGCTCCATTTCACTGTCACAGGAACTTGGCTCATATAGCCAACATTAAAGTTGTTGTCATCGTCATCATCATCATCATCATCATCATCATCCACCCACACCACTCTTCTGTTATGAAAACATGTATTTTACCATAATGGATCATCTTCATCATCCATGCATGAGTAATCTGATAATTCACATTTGATCTCTTCCAAAACTTGCAAATCTGTTTTTTCAGGTCCCAGTGTACTGAATCTGGCTACTACCAGAAAAATCAAAAGAAAATTTTCTAAAACCAAATCCTAGAGTGGTGTGGGTGTGTTATACCCTGTGTGATGCTCAAATATACATATGCAAAACCTGTTAGGCAATGTGTGTGAAAATTGCAGTTTGACACCTTTGTACAGGTGCACACACCTTGCTGATTGTCATACAGTGTGGATAACCATGAAGATTATTTCCTATATTCCTCAGGGCAAGGTACTGAGATGCACAGCCAGCTACTATTACACTAAAGTAAAAATTTACAGTAGAAAAGTAAGGGATGTGTTTGTGAAACCCAGTGTTATGCTCATTGGATTGGGGTGCAGAAGGGCCTAAGTTCCACCTTCTTATTATCTGTTTCAGGCTGAGGAGGGCTCCCTGCCTAGCCAGGGATTAAAAGTCTCACCCTGACTGATCTAAAGGTAACAAAGGAAGGTAGTTATTTTTGGTTGATGAATCATTATCTTTTGATAGTCTGGAAAAGAAGACTAGGACATTAGCAAGTTATTGATGCTTAAATTTTATTTTATAACCATGTAAGACCACCAGGAACAAGGTATATAAAGCTAGAATGCTGATAATGCTCAGATAGGAAAACAAGGCATGGAAAAGCTGGCTGGGGAAGTAGGTGTGACCTGTTAATTACAAGATCCTGGACACAACTACAGAACAATTCCCAAAGCCTTGGATTTGGACTTCTCACAAGAACTGGAGCAGTTTTCAATTGGATAGCCTAGATCTGATGTCAGCCTGAGGACTAGGATCCCAGCACCACCTCTCAGGGCCCATATGTGGAAGTTCTCACAGGTTTCCTGGAGATTTGAAGCCAGGAAGAGCTTGTTACTGTGGCTTTTCCTTGTAGTGTCCAACCCTGATTTCTCCAGAGTGTTCTTTTATCTTGATTTTTCCACTTTTACTAGGTCCAAACTTGCTCTGCAGAGCCATTTTTACCCTTACTTTTCACTTTTACTTTCTCAAATAAACTTGACCATTGCTTTTTTCTCATTTTGTTCAATTCTTTGATTGGAATCTAACTCAATTGGTATTTACCTTAAATTGGAATCAAAACAACTTGGAATCTAACTCCAGAGGGAGAGGAAAGCAACCCATCACCTGGTAACATTTAGTTGGTGAACCACTTTTTGTTTTTGGTACCAGGGATCAAACTCAGAACCCTGCACTTGTGAGGCAGGTGGCGACACCACTAAGCCAGATCCCTAGCCCAGGTGAACCACTTTTAGAAGCAGGCTACCAGGTAACAGTGGTAGAGGTCAGTAGCATTTGACATAAGCTTTTTATCTTTAATAGTGACCTCAATTTTGAAGTGCTTACCTAAACATAACAGTTGGAGTTTAAGAGCATACAGATTTTTCCATTTTTTAAATAAGCAATTTAATGTCCTTCTATTTTAATTATAACAATTATAAATGAATCACTTAATTTTTTATTATAGTTTTCAACCTGTATCTGGCCTTTACTTTTTAGATCTGAAGAATTTGAATTCAGATCTGCCTATGCCTATTGTGCAATATGTTGTTTAATAATAAAGCCTTGCAAAAACATTAGTAAAGCCAGGCATGGTGGTAAATGCCTGTAATTTCAGTTCTTTAAGAGGGAAGAGAATTGCAAATTTGAGCTCAGCCTGGGCAATTTAGCAAGAATCTGCCTCAAAACAAAAAATAAAATAAAAACTAAGGATGTAGTTTAGTGTAAAAGCCCTAAATTAATTCAATCCCTAGTACCAGAAAGAAAGAATTGAGGGAGAGAGGGAGAGGAAGGAGAGGGAGAGGGAGAGAGGGAGACAGAGAAAGAGAAAACAAAGAAATTACTAAGGATTCCAAGATGGTTACAATGGAGCATTAAATTAAGTGTGGAACTATTTGAAGCATGAATACCTGTGTGACAGCACCCTGGCAAGAGCTAACAGGAAGATCAGTAAATGTTTACCCATTAAACATGTTACTTGCTTTAGAGGTGAGGTATTTAACTCAATATCTTAATATTGAGTTATTTTTGCCTTCCCAGATTACATTTCATTGATTTGAAATGTTTATTGTATTTTAAAAGGTCTGTTTATTTAACTTGCTTATTTTATTTATTATTTTACATTATGTTCCTAAGTACTATTGAGACAGGAGTTAATGATTCATGAGTTAGGATTCTAATAGGCAGTAAAGCCAGTACCTCTAAAAATGGAGCTGGGAAACCCAAAATGGAGTCTGCTGAGTCAGCAACCTCCAGGTTAAAACGTGTCATCTTATGAGTAAAAGTGATTCTCCTGTATATAACACTAGATATTTCAATGATTTGGAATTCAGTCCCTCAGTTATATCTTTAATATGCAAAGTTATTAATTATGTGATTGAATAAAATGTAATTATCTGTTTAGAATATCTCTACAAACTTACCATTATATAACTTCTACTAAAATAATTGCAAATCTAAAAATTTCATTTCTCTTCGGACAGACCATTGGGAAGCTCTATCTATTAAAGATTAATAGTGATCCACAAATATCTGTCTGTGGGACTGCATAACTCTCTAATCATAAAACGCCCCTAGCCCCAACTGTGATTGAATGTGAGTAAATAGATAAAGATGCTTGTTAGTTCCCAGACACTAGATAAGATCTGTATCAGCCATAAGGTCCCAAAGTAAATTACTCAACTCTTTGTTGGAAACTGATGTTCCGGACACCACTATCTATAGAACAATCTACAAACATCTGCTGACCATCAGTACGTGTCAGCTGACCACTAACCTTTGTTCCTCTTGTGTAAATTTCGCCTGTTAACTTCCCCTGCAACCCCCTGTAAAAAGAGCCTCGGACTCTGGGCTAGTCGCCTCTCTAAGCTACTTTGCTTTGGGAGTGCCGTCTGGCCAGACTAATAAAAGTCTGTTTTACTTTCCAACTTGTCCGGCGTGTTCCTTCCTGGGTGTTCTTCACTGCAGTCAGCTCCTCAGAGCATTGGTAAGGCCCTCGGTCTTACATTCTGGAGGCCCCAGCGAGATCCCCGGGTAGGAACCCCCGGTTCGGCTGAGACTCCATGGCGGGATCCAGCAGGAGACTCTCAGGCATAGACCTCAGAAAACCTCCAGAGGTAAGCTTTCAGCTGGTTGAAACCATTTGTTAAGTCAGGAGTGAGGTGGCTGACGAGCTGGGAAGCCTCCCCTGACCCTGAGGTTCCTGACGAGTAACAAGGGAAGATTTAGTTTCATTTTGTCCTGGCGCCGGTTCGTCTTGTCTTTTGTATGTTAATGTTGTGCCTGTTGTGTGTTTGATTTTACATTTTTTTTTCCAATACTCATCAGGAACAGAGTAATGGGAGGAACCTGTTCTACTGGGTCCACTCCGCTTGACTGCTTTCTCACTAATTTTAAATTGGCTTTTTCTTCAGAACAAAAAGATGAATATGGGGTGAAATTTTCTCGTGGAAAACTCCACTCCCTGTGCCAACTGGAATGGCCAGCTTTCGGGGTGGGATGGCCAGCCGAAGGGACTTTTGACCCCAGTGTTTGCCAGGTGGTTTGGGACAAAGTCACTGGTCATCCTGGCCACCCAGGCCAATTTCCCTACATAGACATCTGGGTTCAGGGTTGTGGGAAACCTCCGGCTTGGCTGCAGCGCTGTTCCCTCTGAACAGACACTCGCATTTTAGTTGCTGCCCCGAAAGGGCCCTGGGAACTTAAGCCCCAGGCTCCTAAGCCAGTTCTCTCGCAGGAACCTGACCCCCTGGATCCCTCAGGAGGGCCTCTGCCCTATGTGGAATCCTCCACCCCCTCAGATGGCTCCCGCTCTAGACCCCGCAATCCTTCCCTTCCTCCATCTGTTCAACCTTTGGCTCCTACTCCTCTCCCTGAGGAGCCTCAGTCCCTGGACTCTGTGACTTCTCCCCCCCACACACATGAGCTGGGGCTGTTTATGGACCTTGTGAGGTCCCCACTGGGGAAATTAGTTCAGCCCCTCTCTTGCCCCTTTGGGAGACAGAACAAGGTCACTATGTTTATATCTCCTTCACTACCAGTGACTTATATAATTGGAAACATCAAAATCCTCCCTTCTCAGAGAAGCCCCAAGCCCTAATATCTCTCCTAGAGTCTATCTTCCATACTCATGATCCTTCTTGGGATGATTGCCAACAACTCCTCCAGGCCCTTTTGACCTCAGAGGAGAGGGAAAGGATCCGGGGACAAGCTGTGAGGTCGGTACTAGGTGGACCAGAAGGCCCCCTAGATGACCAACAGCGAGCCCATCTGGAAGCACAGCTTCCATCCACCCAACCCCGCTGGCAAACTAATACCTCGGGTGGGAGAGAAGCTCTCCAGAACTATCGTCAGCATCTCCTGGCTGGCCTGAGGAGAGCCACTTGGAAGCCTACCAATTTGAGCAAGGTAAGCGAGGTCCTTCAAGGACCAGAGGAATCCCCTTCTGCCTTTTTGGAGTGTCTGTTGGAAGCATACCATACATATACTCCAATTGATCCAGACGCCCCTGCAAATCGGCAGGCAATAAAGTTGGCATTTGTTACCCAGTCAGCCCCAGACATTAGAACGAAGCTGCAAAGGCTAGAAGGATTTGAGGGAGAAAATAGAGAAAAGTTGATGAGTGTAGCCATGAAGGCGTTTAACAATAGAGATCCCCCGGAAAAGAGGATGGCCAAGAGGCTGGGAAAAGTGACCATAGCCGCCTTGGCTGATGGAGGGTTTGTTCAGAGAGAAAGACTCAAAAATAAGGGAGGGAGCAAGGGAAGGATTCGACCCCTATTAGAGAAAGATCAATGTGCCTATTGTAAGGAAAAGGGCCATTTTAAGAAGGACTGTGAAAAGCTAAAAAAAAAAAAAGAAAAAAGGAGACCCAAAAGGAAAAAGGTGGGATCCTCTTAGTAGATGAAGAAGATTGACAGGGCCAAGGCTCATGGCCGCTCAACCCTAGTGAGCCTATGGTGACTTTGGAGATAGGGGGAACAGATGTTCAGTTCCTTGTGGACACTGGTGCGGCCCACTCTGACTTGAAGAACCCCCTTGGACCCCTCAC
>NW_004624840.1:4620120-4703395 GCF_000247695.1 Heterocephalus glaber
CCAAGACTTAGCTATTATAAGTTGTGCTACTATAAACGTGGTTATGCGTGTGTCACTGTAATACCATGTCTTTAAATCTTTTGGGGAAGATACCTAGAAAAAATAGAGTTGGGCCAAATGGAATTTTTAGTTTTAGTTTTTTGAGGAATCTCCATACTGATTTCCGTAATGGTTATACTAGTTTACATTCCCACCAACAACATGTGAGTTCTTATTTTTCCCCATAATCTCACCATCATTTTTGTTTTTAAGTTCTTGGTGAAAGCTATTGTTTCTGGAGGGAAATAGACTCTCAGAGTTGTTTTGATTTGCATTTCTCTAAAAACCAAAGACGTTGGACATTTTTTAATGTACCAGTGATACCTCTGTTCACAAACTCAATTCTTTCCGTGATTCTAGTTGCAAACAAAATTGGATGAGAAGCCAGAATGAAATTTCTCCATAAGGTCAACATTGAATCTAACCACTAAATTTGATTCAGTTCTCATCCAACCAGATTTATGACCAGAATCATGGAAAGCATCAAGTTCATAAACTGAGGTACCACTGTACTTACTGTCCATCCATCTGTAATCTGGTGACTATTTTCAATAAAAATGTATCATATACATATTTATATATCATGTTCTCACTACAAAGAAAGCATAAGAATGTGAAATGATGGGTATGTTAATTAGCCTGATTTAAATATTCTACTATGTATACATGAATCATACAATCACATTGTATTGCATAAATATATGAAATTGTCAATTAAAAAGCATAGAAAAATTAAAATTTTTTTTAAAACAAGAAAGAGATAATTGTCAGAGCAGTTTACAGATGAGAAAATGGAATTAAAAAGCCTTAAGAAACTTGCCCCATGTTCTACAGTACTTATATTACCTGGGAGATCTGGAATGAAACTTCACGTTAAATCACTCTGAAGATTCTCCTCTTAAATTCTGTGCTGTTGTCACTTCCTGAATAGAAGAGGGAATAATTAGCCTATTCATTGTAAGCTGAGTGTATATGTTCATTTTAGCACTTTATAGGTTAGAGAGTCACTATTACTTTCTGCCATTTTCTAAAATCCCCTTTTAATTAAAAAAACTTTTTTAAGTGGAAAATTCTCACGTGGCTGTTAAAGAACATTCTCATAGAGATCACAGAAAGACTCTGTTTTTAATTTTTGTGGCAAAACATTGGCTATCATTCTCAATATATAAAAGATGTAAGCAACAACAGCACAGGAGCTGCCCAGAAGACTGGGCCAAGACCAAGGAAAACATTCTCCAACTACTTATATTTATCTTTTGCTTCCTGTCCAAACCAAAATAGAGTTAGGTATCAGCTTCAGCAAAAACCCCAAAACAGTGACGGTGATATATACACTCAGTCACCTCTTTTGGTCAGGAAGATGGGCACAAAGCATGTTCTGGCCATGTAAGGATGTGGATAAATTTACCTAATACTAATAAATTTTCACCCTTACCTCACTAATCAAGAAGCAGACTTTTCAGGTGACCACCTCTGTGGAGACTATTCAAGCTGACAGTACCATTGGAGTCCCTTGGGACATCAGAGATGCATAGTGATAATCTTATGCTTTACAGGTGACATAGCTATGACTCACTCTGTGTGAGGTCTTCATCTCCTGTAACCCAGTTTTCCCTGGTATCTGCCTTCTAGTCAGCAAGTGGAGACCAGGTCTGCAAACCAGCACCACCACCACCACCCCCCAGCAAGAAATTAATTTCTAGTTCCTGGGCAATGATTGCAGTCTTTCATCAGGGGATGAGCTAGCCCTTGCCCAAGAGAATCTGGGACTTATAAGAAGGTAGGAGCTATCTGGACACAGATGACACTGAAAGCTCTAAAATCATTTTACCAGCTATATTAAAGCTCACTCCAGCTTTCCCATCCTCATAACTTTAAGCCTAATCAGAATTATAAGTCATTCTGGCCATCTAGTCTTTTCAACAGAGAGATACTATTCTGTACTGGTTTCAGGTTCATGCTTTTTGTTGTTGTTGCTCCTTTATTGAACTCTCGATTGTGCTGCAAGAAACCCAAATTCTCTGATTATTAACTCATTTATTCTTCAATATCTATTTTTTCTCACTGATGAAACTAAATTTCATCTCATTCTTGAGGTTACCACTTCCCCCTTAGGTAGACATTGGTCATTCTATTGTGACTCATGTATCTTAAAAAATGATCCAATGTAATCCTGTTAGTGTAATTATTAACATTTTTGGATGAGGAAATGGAGGCACAGAGATTAAATGAATTTCTAAAAGCCCTACAATTAGGAAGATATAGAACCAAAAAGCTCAAATAGCTGGTTCCAACCGTGGTGTGCTGTCTGAATTTCTTCTTGACAACATATCTTTTCCTTAAACAGAATATACCTAAACGTACATTCCAGTACAAATGCCACAAAGCATTCTAAATGCAAATGTGACCAGAACCAGGCTCTTGTGTATAAGCCTGTGTCTCTGACACACATAACATATATGAAAGTAAATTTTAATCAGAGGTTACTAAATGAAATCCATTTGAGTTAATGTTACATATACCTATCAAAAGTATATAATTCATTGGCCAGTTGCCTGTATATGCATCAATTTATTACTGGGTGCTGTATTACATTTCATTTGGTCTGACATTTCTGGATTTATAGCAATTTTGTATGGTTTTGATTATTGTAGCTGCATAATGTATTTTGAAATAAGGAAGTGTGATGACTTGATTTGGCTATTGATGGTCTTTTATAGTTCCACATATTTTGTAGAATTGTCTTCTACTGTTTCATAAAATAATGTGTTTGGGATTTTGACAAGGATATATTGTTTTATTAGTAATAATTTAACCTTAAATTTAATTAGGACTTGAGTTGACATATTTTCCCTGATTGTGTAATTAAAATGTGTTTTCCCTCCATATGAGTATATTTAAATTACTATTTAAGAAACAAGTCTTCTGGAAGAAAATCCTCTGTAAAACTGAAAGAATTGGTACAACTGCTCTTCTTGTTCTAGAAATGGGTCTCCTGCTCTGAGTCCCAGGTCTCATTGAAATGATTGCCACAGGCATATAACAAGAGGCTGCCTGTGCCTTTTATGATTATGTGGCTTTCAGGAGCAATAGCTGATTGTTGAAGGGCTGCTGCAATTGTTTTAAATATGCCCTAATTTTGACATTCGTACATTTAGCTATTTCAAAATATGTTGCTTGCAAATTGAATCTTAAATTTCAAAGTTTTAGCTTTGCCTTATTTATAGGTACTTAGATCTAATTAAAATTAGACATGTAATAGTGATACATAATCTCATACATAGGACCTTAATAAATATTGATTAAAGAAGTGATAGAAAAAGGGAAACACTTCACTCTAGAAAATATCACAAGAAGTCAAAGAATATAAATGACAATGTTTAGTATTTCATTGGAGTGCAAATATGTGAATAAATATCCCACCTGGTAGAATATATTTTTGAAATTTTTTTAGTTATATTACTTTTGTTAGAATAAATTATGATTTAAACAATCTTAGTGGAGAGATAATGTTTAGATTGTACTTGAAATTGTAAGTTATTTATTTATTTAGCACAAATTTATTCAGTACATACTTCATGAAAAATTCCATAAAAAGAGATTTTTGCAAGCTGCATAAATGATGACCTAAGATTTGGTTTCATGGCTAGGAAGGAATCTCATCACTTAAGGAAGAAGTGTCTTCCTTAATAACTTCACCCACAGTGATGTACTTGTCCAGTTGCTTTGCATTCCGAGCACATGCATTATGTTCTGATTTGTGATGTCTGTAGCTAGGGAACTGGTAGTGTGTTACAGTCAGAAAGTCAAAACTATATCACCTGACATTCATACCTGGTAATGTTTTATTTTTGGGTTTATCCAGTTAGTATAAATTGGTGTGAAAGTACCTTGGATTTCTTTCACAAAATTAAAGACATTCACAGCTGAAGCACATAATCCTAGAGCAAAATAGTACAGTGGACCCTCAAGTTACAACTGGTCTGACTTACGAACAACTTGGGTTATGTTAATGAACCTAATTCTGCCTCTGTTATCTATAGCAGTACCCAGGTAAACATCCAGATCGACTTACAACCAACTTGAGTTACAACCAGCCTTCAGGTACCGATTGAGTTCATGAGTCAAGGGTCCACTGCACTTTGCAATGTGTGTCTCTGAATGATGAGAGAATGACATTCATGTGTGGTACTCTCTTCTTGGAGTTTCCTTTTCATTCTTGTCAAAGAAGTCAATCCAGGAGTGGTTATATTTAAGTAGATATTTCAAGTTGACACTGATTTTTTCTTTGATTAATGTGTGTGTGCAGTACTAATGATTGTATTCATCATTGAGAGTTGGTACATGTATATAATACATCTTAATTATTTTCATTCCCTTCTCTTCCCCTCCCTCCATCGCTTGATCTCCTCATTTGAAAAAGATCTAGCTCAGTACTTCCTATTTCTATCTTTTATTTTGCTATTTATTTTTATTTTGGATTTCTCATATAAAAGAATCCATGTTATATTTAAGCTTGTCTATCTGATTTACTTCACTTAACATTGTGTTCTCAAGATGTATACAGTTTTCTACAAATAACTCAAGTTTATATTTCTTTATGGCAGAGCAGTACTCCACTGTGTGTAAATACTACATTTTCTTTATCCATTCTTCTGTTGAAGCACATATGTACTGCTTCTAAGAATTAGCTATTCTGAATTATGCTGCTATAAACATGGGTATGCATGTATTACTGTGGTATGATGTCTTTAACTCTTTTGGGAAGATACCTAGAAGGAAATAGATGGGTTGAAAGAGAGACATTGGCCCACGATTTCTCAATTAACCCCATACAGGGAAGGATGTTGTAATGTTCCTTCCAGAACTCTTTAAGGGTTAAATCTGTATCTGAGACCATCTGGAAGTACATGCAACCAGCATTCAGGTCATAACTCAAGACTGTTCATAAGTTAAAACTAAAATTCTGGTAATAATTCACGTTGATTGTATGTCAGGCTGGCCATAACTCGAGGGTCCACTGTATATGATATGTGACTGTCTGATAAAGACTGAGTATGCTCTGGTCAATCTATAGATAAAAAATTAATGACATATTCTAAAAATAATAAATGAATATAACATTTCTTATCCACTCTTCTGACACCTACAATGAATCTAACCATTTCTGGACTATTGTTCTGGTGAGTACTATTAGAATACTTCAAATATAAAATTAGGGTATGTTAAATTTATGAATGCTGAGAAAAATTTTTTGCAGTTAAATGCTAATCACTACAATTTTATATAGAAATAAGAAACGATAAAATCTGACATTTATCAGGAAAAATGTGTATCAGTGATGTAGTAATTTTAATATAAATATTAAAAATAAAATTGCCAGGAAACAAAAACATTAATTGTTTTTTATTAGGACACATCAGAAAGGAAGTAGGAATAAAAGCAGCAAGTTATTGAACTTATTCAAAAAGAACAAATACTAATTTATTCTAAGTTGTTAGTGTTAATATAATCTGCAACAGTGGACAAAGCAATGTTAATTGAGTTCTAAAAAGAACACACAGGAAACATTTTTCACTATTATGAACAGAGGGTATGTTTAAAAAGGCAGCTTTCAAATTAAATACAATTTAATGCAGTCCTGAATACTTTTATTGACATAAAAATGCTAGGCAGAGTGCATAAATATATGCACCCTAAATGCTGCATTATTTTCTTCCCAGTATTTCATTATGCAAATGTTTGAATGTACAGCAAAGTTGAATGTCCCCAAATCTACTACTCAGATTATAAAATTATCATTTTATTACACTCACCCAATCATATGATCCATCTTTCTAGTCCTCCCTCTATCCATGAATTCATCTTACTTCTACTTGAGATATCTCAACTTTCCCTGAGCATTTTAGCATGAAACTTTTTATACAACATTTACATAAAAGACACATATCTTTAGTGCATATTAAGTTTTGATAAATATATTTTCCTGTATAGAATAAATTCAAAGTACAGAGTATTACCATTCACTGCAGAAAGTTACCTCTGTATCTTTGTAGATAATCTCTATCTCCACCCAAAACTATTACTTTTAAAATGTTTTCCAGCACAGTGCTTTTTTAGTGATGATCTCTTAAGTATTATTTCAAATTGGTTTTGTAAAATATTTATGCATGCTTTAAATAGTTGTGTAAAGTTTAAGTATTTTTAAATAAAATAATTTATTAAGAGGCTATTTACTTGCAGACTGAATTATATAACTTCTGCTCATATCTCTTGAGTGTTACCAAGCTATTTGCATTGTAGAGGAATAATGGCCACATTTCTTGTTCTTCAGCTAGTTGGTAATCTTACCAATTTAGATCCAATTGAGAAATTGCTAACTAGCTCAATTCTAGCTAGAAAGTAGATGAACAATAAATTCATGTTAAATCAAATAAAAAAGTGGATGAAAGAACAATAGAATGAATGAGAAGGAAACTAACTCACTAAATATTCAAAACATGTGACTAACAGAGAGCTATACATTTCAAATAAGTTATTTTTTTCATTAAAAAATCTTGCAAGTCAGTGATGCTTTGGTAATGCCTTGGACATTATAAAAGCCCAATATATCACTGCCAAAATATACAGTCTCAGTATTTCTATAGGTTTTTCATCTCTGAGGACACTGGAGCAGGGATTGGATTATTCATCTACCATAGGCGTAATTTAACACATCCCAAAGTTCTCTCTTTGTCTGGACTACCAAGGAGAGGCTTAGGAAAAATTTGTGACTATAGGCCATTGGCATTTGCTTATCAGTTATAGCTTAATTATTTTAAAAATAGATGTTAGCAACTTTATTTCAGGATAATTGTTTTTATTATAATTGGTAAGTAGAAAAGCCTACTGAATTTCTGATATGAAATGTATATGTTTCTAGTACTGCTTATTAAAAGCAATGAAATTTTAATCTAGTTGAGAAGTGAAATGAGGAATTTATAAAGATACGTTTCTTTAAAATCAAGCTGCAAAATGAATATTAATAACAATTGAAAGAGACCACATCTAGTCTTCCAGTGTAAAATGATGGCTATATATAACAAATTAGTGAGACTGTCTTACTTTTTTTTTTATTTAAAAGCCATTAAAAAAGGGGGGGAAAAAACAAAAGACAAAGTCAATAAAAGAATATACAAAATAACATTAAACAAAAAATATTAACCATTACCACAAACTACCATATAAGGATTTACCCTAAGTGTAGAAACATCATTAAGCACTTTGTCCTGGGGCCTAGTAGGAAATCTCCTTAGTGCCTGTAGGCTACTTATAGGACATTTTGTAATGATTGTTCCAGTTTGTCTTGAAGCAGTGATTTTTTTTTTTTTTTCTGGAGATTGAACCTAAGAGCTTTTGCATTGAGGTACAGCCACAGCCTCTTTCTTTCTCTTTCCCTTTCTTTTCTTTCTCTTTCTTTCTTTCTTTTCTTTCTCTTTTTCTTTCTTTCTCTTTTTTTTCTTTCTTCCCTTCTTTCCTCCCTCCCTCCCTCCCTCCCTCCTTTCCTTTTTTTTCTGTTCTTTTCTTTCTTTCCTACACTGCTAAGTTGCCCAGACTGGGCTGTACCTGTGATCCTACTGCCATGGCCTCCCAGAGTGATAAGATTACAGATGTGGATCATCACGGCCCTGCCTGCAGAAATAATTTAAAATGTGTATATTGCCAGGATTTTACTTTCAAGTTTAATGACTTTAAGTGATTGCAGATTGAATGTTTTAATAACATGTAGTAATTCTTAAATGTTCTAATTTGTATAGTCAACTGATAGAAATGATTTAAACATTTCTAGTATTTCAGTTGAATTAGTCGAATGAGTGCATTTAAAATATTTTAAAAGTATTTGAATCCCTCTATAGACTCCAGTATCTGTCACTAATGAGGTTTAGTAATTGCAACAAAGCCCTGTAAAGTAGCTTCAATGTTGGTAATTTTATAACTATAAAATCTCAAATAAATTCTGCTTCATCTAGGGTGTGTCCATACTAGTTGCCTATGAACAACACACTACCATAAGATGACATGAAAAACTGGTCATTGTTTTTGAAAAACCATAAAAAAATCACGTCCCTACTATTGACTTATCATGTTAAATGTATAGTTTCCAATTTGTTCTAAAATATTACTTAGATGCCTAATTTGCTTATTCAACCTGGCAACCCTACAGTGGGAAAAATAACTGATTCAACAATTCTGTTTTAGGTTAGTTGTATCAATTAATTTCACAATTTTATTTTACAAAGAGGTAAGAGTTGCTATGTAGTTAGAATAATATATGCATGACAGAAAATGCCAGACACATCCTTTGGGAGCAAAAGATAAATTCATCTACCAAGGAAAAAATATATATTTCATTAAAGGACACTTATTTTTATTAGGTGATTAAGTAGCTGGGCAGAAAATGATTAAGAAACAAAATTAATACAAATTTACTTGACAATATTGATTCCTTTGAGTAAGTTCTGTACTATGTTCGGAATAAGCTTACCAGGGAAGTCAGTTGGAGAAAAGTGTGTAATGGTCTATACACTTGAACTAGAATTAAGACATATTTGCAGAGTTTGATCTGCGTGTAGTAAGCACTTCCATCTGTAGCAAGCACTTCTGTCTGTAGCATCTCACAGCATGAGTGTGAACCTTGGAACTTACAATTGTACTAGGGATATAAAGAGCTTATTCATTTATATCTCCCTGGAAGAATGACCTCTCTTTTTATAAGAAATGTCTTCCTTTATCTGAAGCCTTCTTGCCTTACAGACAACACTGTTTGTTATCAGTTTTGGGACACCAATTTTCCTTGGATTCATGTCTGCACAGTGTAAGTTTTCTTCAAGCCTTTATTTCAGCACCTGACTTTCTACATATAGTATGTCTCCGAGAAGCAGAATATAGATTTTGTTTTTAATTGAAATTTTTATTTTGTATTTGATGTAAGTATTGATACATTTGGTCTTGTATCTATCATCTTACCATCATTTTCATCTTGATCTGTTTTATGCTCCTATTTCTCTTCTTCTGCTGAATTAGTCATATTTTTATTTTCCCATTTTTCTCTCCATAACCATGAGTCATGTTTTTCTTTTTCTTGTTTGTTTGTTTTTTTTTGTTACTGGGGATCGAACTCGGGTCCTTGTGCTTGCGTAGCAGGCGGTGAAACCACTGAGCTAAATCCCCGGCCATGTTTTTATTTTTCTTTTAGCAGGTGCCCTAGGTATTAAAACACATGTCATTGCTTTTCCCCAATACACATAATTAAATTCACTCTTTCCCTGCTAATGCTTGGACCTTAGAAAACTTTTAAGTCCACTGTTAGACTTGTTATGCTAGACCGGCTCTGCTCCTCATTTAACTGAGTCATTCTGCTTAACCTCCATGTTCCCAAGTCCTTGAAATGGAAAGCATCAGAAAAGCAAGAAAACAGAAAGGCCAAGTAGCAGATAAAAAGCTTTATGTATGATATGAGATGCCAGTGGGATATTCATGGAAATGTTAATTACAACCTGGTCATCAATAGTGGGTGGATCTTCAGTGTCCCCGAAAGGTTTTTGTGTTGATGCACTTGGTTTCCAGTATATGTTGCCACTGAAAGGTGGACTCTTGAGAAAGTGACCCTACTAGAGGGAAGTTATACCACTGGGGTTGTGTGTGCCCTTGAAGGGGATATTGGGACCATGGCCTCATCCTCTGACTGCTTTTTGGCCACAGGGAGGTGAAATTTGCTCTATCACATTTCCTTCACCATAATATTTTGCCTTGCCACACACAGGTCCAAAATCCATAAGCCAAAATAAATCTTCCCTCCTTTTATGTTATTCCAGGCATTTTTGTCAGTGACATAAAACTAACATGGTATGTTGAGATTGAGGATAAACATGTAGGATGGTCAGAAGATGTACTATATTTAGTTATGAGACCCAATGAGTTCCTCTAGGAGATAAGATTTCCAGTAGATGACCTGAGAGGAATAATGACCAATGAAGAATCCACAAAACAATGTTGGAGACCAGTACTAGAATGAATTACACAAAGAGGTGATTAACTGTATGAAATGCAGAAGGTGGAGACTGGTCAAGTACAATAACTGAACACTAAACATTAGAGCTGGTAATGAGGTTATTTTGGCCTTGCCAGGAACAGTTAGGGTAAAGTAATGGGAAATAAAAGGCTGGATAAAGATGGTTCAAAGAGACAATGGGAGGAAAAAAGAGAAAGCAGAAAATTAAATTTTACTAAGAGTCTTGGTGTGCACAAGTAAGATAAATGATGGATGTTGCACAACAAATGGAATAACTTAAAGAGATCAGAAACATCACTTTTATCTGGTAGATGCTGTTGCTGGGACAGTCTTCAGACTACAGAATTATGGATTGATTCAGCTGGCTTGTATATTTCTCTCTCTCCTCGAGGATGCTGCTCTGTTTAGAAAATGACAAACTGTGATAACTGTTAATTTGTTACTTTTTTTAAGAAGTTGATAATTTATTATGAATAGGACTTTTTTTTTATACTGGGGATCGAACTTGGGACCTTGCACTTGTGAGGCAGGTGGTGGCACCAATGAACTAAATCCCTGTCCCAATTTGTCACTTTTAACCATAGGTACAAGATTTATAGTTCTATAAAAAAATCTAAACCAAGTCAGAAAATTATATACAGTAAATATCCCTTCAAAGGAGTGATTTTACCCACAGGTTAAAAAATTTAAAAGGGGCAAGAGGAAAAAATAGAAAAATAAAAAAGAGATTACAAGCAAGGCTGAAGGACAAAGGAAGATTACCTTAGCTTCAGGAAACTGGTAAAGAAGACAGGAGGGAAAGAAAGAAGGAAAAGCAAGAACAAAACATAACTAAAAAAACTAAAAATAATGTTCACACTCATGAAAAAACAAAAAATGAGGAAAAAAACACAAAGCAAAAAAACTTCTTTGTGATTTCAAGCCTGTGGTTATCTTCTGGAATCTACAGTTTTGTGGTAGTGTTTAATTCAGGGTGTGTCTTTGCTGTCACTGTTAGACAAAGGAAGCAGACAAACCCCAGATCTGTGCTGGATGATCCCAGTAAGCCTCCAGTAGGATTAGGGCATGCTGGACAATCCCAGCAAGCCTGTAGTAGGATTGGGGCTTGGTGCTGATTCTGGTGCTTTCAACTCCATAGAAGTTCAAGATGATCCTGGCCCCTAGTTGTGGGGTTGGGGCATGAGTTGTTCAATCTACAACACTGGTGTCTCTTGCTGGTCTTACCTTGGCTCCCTGACCCTGGATGTCTCTTGCAGTTGTCCTTCACCCAGGCACTGTTGGATTTCAACACTGGGAGCTCTGAGATGAAACCAACCCACAGCTGGTGAGTCTTGGGTTCAGTTGGTCCCTCTCTAAAATGGCATCTGGCCAAGCCCCCTCTTCAGGTGACATTATAGATGCCTGGGCTAGAGTCACTCACTAGCTGTAGTAACTCACAGCACCCACTGCTCTGTTCCACTGGTGTGTCTCTCCCTGGAGGCTTCTGGAGTCACCCATCCTCACTGTCTCTAGATTTCATCCTCTTCAATTACACTGTGATCCAAGAGCCTGGAAGAAAGTGCAGTTTGCTATCTCCTTTTTCTGAGTTGTGGTCTGTTTCTTCACTTTCTCTGTGGGCCTCAATTTTCCCTTCAGATCCATCTTGTGTCCTGGGGATCCACCTCCCTCCTTTTCTTCCAAAATTTGTTATATTCCAGTGACTGGATTCCAAATTTGGGAGAGGTTGATTTGTTGCTGTTTACTGCTCCGCCATCTTCCCAGAACCCAGTCCATTCTTTATTGGGGTGTAGTCTTTTAGTCTTGGAATAATTAATAATTTTTTCTATTATGTGTTGGATAGGACTAAGCATCTTTATTATGCTGCAACAGTGGTTCTTGATATCAGAGAACTTGAATTTTAAAAAGTAGCTCCCAACTGTAATTTTGCTGAGCCATAATTTTGGGTTAGGCTGTTATTTCAGTGTATGAGTTATTAAGATGACTTCTAAACACATCTCATTGTGTCGCTTATCCTTCATTCAACATTATAACTGTCACTCAACAAAGGTATAAAAGTGTTCTGAGATTTGGGGAAACAAAAGTGCAAGGACTAAGATTTATTTGCAAGTATCAGGGGATCTTCTGCTCATATCAGTATTAACTGATAAACATGAATACTGATGTATTAATTTCCTAGGCTAGCCATAACAAAATAGCACAGACTGGGTGACTAAAACAGAAATCTGTTTTTATCATACTCCTAGAGGCTAGAAATCCAAGATAAAGGTGTCAGAAGGATTGGTTATTTTGAAGGTCTACTTAGCCAGTAGGTGGCTACCTTCTCATTTGTCTTATGATCCTTTATGCGTTGGGATGCATCCTCGGTATCTCTTTGTATGTCCTAATGTCCTCTTCTTATGAAATCAATCAGAATAGATTACAGTCCACCATAATGAGTTCCTTTCAGCCAACGACTTCCTTAAAGGATGTATTGCTACACACAGTCACATTCTGAAGTACTTGGGGTTCAATATATGAATTGTGGGGGAAGATAACTGGAACAACTTGTACTCTGTTTTATTTCTGTTTCACATATTTTAGGAGGAAAAAAGCAACCTTGCTAGAAGCAGTTTGAAAATCAGTACTGAAAACCATCAACTTAGATCCAATGAGAGCTAGAGAAAACAATACATTAATAAGTAAAGTTTATTACTCACGATGTTATAATTTACATATTTATCTCATTTACCTGGCCAGTGTATGTGCATGTGTGTATATAATTTTTACATAGGTAAGTTACTCATTGCAAAAATTACCTACAAGGTAGTTACACCTCCTCCTTAAATGAGGTTATTTGGGGTCTGAATTTTAATCAAATAATTCTTTAGTACTATCTGGATTATTAAAAACTTTACATTCAACAAATCATAGCCATATCAGAGAAAATGAGTATATAATTTAATCACTTTAAACAAAAAATTGAAATAACTTACACTTTAAAAAAAAGAACCTTAGTAATCTATAAGATTCATTTCTGCTGTTTCCTGATAGAGTTAAATGTGATAACCATACATGTGTCATGTGTTAGAAAAATGTTCACAATTTAAACCTAATTCTGTCTTCTGTTAAAGTTCATTATGAATGAATGATAATATACAAGTCATGGTACAAATTTATATGATGGTACAAGTTTTCATCATCTCCTTTGAGTGATTGAGTCTGAAAAAAAGCATACAAATACATGTCCAAACAAATCTGATACATTTGCAAAAACATTTCCTTCTGTAATATATGTTTTTCTGTAGTTTAGAATTTAAAATTTTCATAGGAAAATAAAAATCACCAGCTAATACAGTTATATGCACAAATCACATTTTTCTTCCAATTACTTTTGGTTAATTTTAACTTCTTGGTGTCATTTTGATGAACCATCAAGTAATTATTTTTTAAAAATCAAATATTTAAAAATTATGGCTAATAATTAACTTTTAGTATTCAGAAATGAAAGTTAGAATGCCTTCAGTCTATTTATGTCATATCTGAACATATTCATCCTCTAAAATAAAACCATATACATAATAGTGTTTGGAAAAATGATAGTTTGAAGTATACATTAAATTCAAATTTTAATGAAAGAAAAAATGGATAATGAATTTAGTTAACAATAACCTTAAACTTCTGAAAACAATGAAGACAGACACTAATCACATTCAAACGAACTTGTAAAACAATTTTAATTTTTACTCAAAATACATGAGATGTCATTGTTAGCCCTTATATTTGAAAAATGGAGTAAACTGTGCAGCAAAGGAAGAAAAACAGAAGCTATTAGATTTTAAGCTCAAGTGTCTATAAAAATTCAGGTAAAAGGCAGGTTAAAAACTCCAGACATTTTCCTGTTGTTCAATACACCAAACATATTAATATCCATAGTTCTTTTTATTTCATAAGATATAAATATCATTATTTATTAGAAATAATAGTTTAAAATTAGTTTGTCTTCCTAAATGACATGATTTCTTACTTTAAAGGAAGTTTCATCAAGAGTGTAACTTATCATAACTGCCCTGCAGTTTTATTTAATTGCAATTTATTTGGATTTAAATAATAAATACTACCAACTCATGGTAAACTATTTTATCCCTAGCAAATGTAATTAGAATTTTATAGTAAAGAAAGTCATAGAAATTGATAACACATACAGTGACTAAAGTATGGGCCTTTGTACATAGACAAAATCTGACAAGAAAATCACCTGACAAATAGGGAAAAAGTGTAAGGAATAAAGTTTAGCTACATAAAATAATTTTTAATATCAAAGCTCATCCGGCCTAATACAATTTGAAAGAAACTGTTGAAAAGTGCCACCCATAACATAAGCTATAAAATATTATTATCTGTCTTAGAAAAACTTCTAATTTTGTAGGTGATTTTTATGTGGAAACAAAAATAGAGGGCTTTGTCATTTTACTAGTTATAGGCAGAATACCAATGCTTTATTAAAACAAAAACAACAAAAACCTCCAAACAACTAAATGGAATGTGAACTGCTGGTCAGAAAATGTGTCGTAGACTTAAAGAATCCCCCTACCTCAACATGGCCATATGTTCAGCACTTCCAGTTAGTTCTGACAGTGAAGAGAAAGACACTGCAACCTCATGTAAAAAAATTCAAACAAAAAAAATTAAATGTCAGAACAACAGCAGCAAAAAGATCCTGTGATGATTCATTTTTTCCGTACCAAAAGTATTGTTGGAACTCCAAAACCTTGCTTGTGTACAGCAACAGTGGGAATAACATCTGTGCCAGGTCCATTCATACAACCTCTCCAGTGCAATGTAAGTTTTCTCTTAGCAGCCACTGACCTGTAGTGGACTGGAGTGTAGTGAGTGTACACTATGGCTTGTTCACTAATGCCATAAATAAGAACGACCAGAGCCATTATTCAGTTTGCTTGGCTGAATGCTTCTGGGGACATCTTTATACCCTGGGCCTTTTTCTTAACAAGCAGTTTTTCCTTAACAAATTCTGGTCCTTAGTGAACTAGAATGAATCTTAGGTCACCTCCTTGGATGGTAGGGCATATGTTAACTTTCCTCCTTTTTAAAAACCCAATGTTATTTGTTAGCCACTAAAATAAATTCTTCCCCTTTTCTACTCCTTCCTTTTCTTTTCCCTAATGTGAACCCTGTGTAAACCTAAAAACATGGTAACTTACAATACAAGTTTGCTCAAAGTGCAAAATATGTTATAGATAGTTTCATAGGCTTTATTTAAACACAGCATTTTATACAATACAGTACAGTCTGAGATTCCTGCTTATAAGTTACCCACTTAGCAGACCACTATTTTAAAAGGGTCAACCACTTAAGGGTAACTCAGTGCTTTCTTACACAAAGTTAATACAATTGAACTTTACAAGTTTTGTTCAGAGCAAAACAAAGTTAATCTTACACTTAATCACATATATACATATTTTATAATGCTCTTTAAATGTTTAAGTTTAGATAGACACATTTCTTAAATATAGACCAAGTTTGCCTATAAATTCATGAATTATTTTATAGTTTTGTTTCTACTTTACACACACTGTATACAATACTTAAAAAAATAATTTGTGGATCAATTCATTTTACTTCTTTCTGCAAAATCTGTTCACCTTGTAACTCTTTAGGCAGGGTTCTTGACCGCTGTAGAACCACACTAAGTTCTTCAATTACCTTCGATGGCAATTTATGATCTGAGTCCAAGGTAGCTTTGTTATTCCTGTCCTCAGCCTTCTTCAATGTCTTTAGGTCCTTCTGGCCTTTCTGTTGCCCCTGTTGGGCCTCAGCCTCTGTGTCCTCTAGACAGACGAAACTCCGGTGTTTTCTGGTCCGATTTCGAAGTTTATCCTCTTTGTGCTCCAGGCACTGCGCCACGATGGAGGCTCTGTCCTTTAAGCTGGGTTCCATGGACTCTCTCTCATGCTTTGCACTGAGCCGCAGCCTTTCAAGCTCTGCTCTTGCACTCTAAAAAAGAAAAAATAATAAAATGTCTTACAGGAAAGCAAGATTTGGGAAAAATGATGTTCACAAAATATATTCCATGTAACAGTTGATGCTTCCTATACAAGAGTTTATTTCTATAATGTAGGTTCTAAATTCGATGTAAGTGGCATATCTGAATTTATATACTGGTCTTAGAGCTGCAAAATCATATGAGATGAAGATGACAGAAATTCATTTTAACATGCTTTGGCACAGCACTTCAAAGATTTCTTTCCGGTTAGTTATTCAGACTGACTCTCATTTCAACCCTCCCTCTTCCAACTCATTTCTGCCTCTCTGTGCCATACCTGCATGCACCCTTAGTTCCAAAAGCATTGGACACTCAGCACTGAGGAAAAAAACACTCTCCTTGGCCATGTGAGCCAGGAAAGTGCTCTATACTATAGCTCTCTTTGAGATTCATAATGCATAATAAAGATGCTGAGAATTATTAAGGAAGAGAAATCTCCTTAACTCCTTTTCTCTGTTTTATTCTCCCAATATTTCTGGCTAGTGAAACCTTTCTCCTACACAATGCCTATTGGGATTCCCTGGGTTTACTTTTAAAAACACAAAAATATGTTAATACCTGCTTTTGTGTTAGTAGATTAGAATTCACAATTATAACTTTCAGGACCTACAAGTACTAGAAGTATACTGCAACACAACACCTGAAATCAAATAAGGTGGACTTTTAAAAGTAGCGTGCAGGACAAACTGTGGCTGGGAAATATCTAGTGTACAGACTTTCCTTGGCTTCTCAGGAATCACAACTCATTCAAGTATAAAATATGGCTTTATATATCACAGTAAGTTTCACAACTTTTCAGCCGAAAGAATTAGATGCAGAATTTAGGGGGCAAGTATTAATGTATATAGTGCTGAAATTTTAATTATACTATAAGGTTCAATATTAGCTTAAATGATTTATAAGCTTGTGTGAAGGTGAGGATGAATGGTAAAAGTGATCTGTGAAAAGTCAGAGTATGGGGTGGGGAGAAAGTAAATACATGAATAATACAGTGAGCTGGAGAGGCCTGCAGGGGAGGAAAGAAAACTACTGTCTTTAAATGACAAGGTATTCATTTAAAAAGCAAGATGGATAAAGTGTAAAAGCAGATGAGCACGAGGTGGCTTGCTCCAGGCAATGCCAGTCTGTGTCACAGCAGAGAAATTGTGCCTATCCTTCCCAGCTGCAGAGTGCAACTTTCTGCAGAGCTGAAGCAATGAGCAGTGAATATATCATCAGAACAAATCACTCACAGGGCTTTAGTCTGGGCTCTTATATGGTTCCCATTAAATCCAGTTTTGTGGGCCAAGTTTATGGCAGTCTCATGGTAAAAAAATACGAGATATATATATTATATATAACCTCAGAAATTCTTTTAAAGTACTTTTACTATTGAACTCACTTACTAGCTGATAATCTCCATGGTGTAAAATATATAATCACAGCACTAAAGTTAATTCTAACAATGCCTCAAGCTTTCTTCACAGTTTAGTTATATTTTATGGTGCAGAAACACAAAGTCAAAGAACAATCTGTCTGACATCACATAAGAAAAACTTTGAAATGGGAGGCTAGAAATACTCAAAAGAAATCATTTGTCTTAAATGACCTAAGAGAGTTTTGAATGGGAAGCCATGGGGGTGCTGTGGGGTTAGTGTCCCTTTCCCAATACTGCCTCTAGCTCCGCCTCTGGCCCTCTGGCTTTGAGCAGCATAGGGCATGCATCCTCCTATCTTACAGCGGCCTTCTGGGAGTAGGTAGCGCAGGGGATGCTGAGAGTTTTCGCTCAGTGCTATGCACAGCTCCTCAGAGTAGGCAGGAAGGGAGCCTGAGGGTAGGCCTCTTAAGAGTCCCAATGTCAGTTCAGTTCCAGGAGTAGCCAAGCATTTCTGTGTTAACTCTTCTAATGGCTTCTCCCTGGGCCTGCAAAGTGCCTGCTACCTTCCCCTCTTGCTGCCAGAGGGAATGTCTGAAGGCATGCGTGCATAAAGATGTCCCCTAGAGAAGTCCAAAACCCCGCATAGCTGAGACCCGAATCTGAAGTGCCTCTTAAGCATGGGAACTAGCTGCCTTCAGAGCCCGGCCTGGCATGGAGGAGGTAACAGTTTGGGAAGGGCCCTATGGAGACACTGTTGCAATGTGCCTACAAGAAGTAAGTACTGCTTAGAGACAGTAGGCCTGGACTGTAGAAGAGGGAAGCCCAGGGGAGCAGGCACCTATGTGTAACAACAAGGTGAGGCCCAGAGCTGGGCAATGGACCCCTGCTGTGGCATAGCCTGATGCAGATGTTGCAGTCTCCGGGTGACTCCTTTGTAGTGGTCCCTATTCATACAAGGCCACCCCCTTCGGCTGCAATGGCTTTTCTTGAGTACCCACCTGCAGGGAGCAGCAGGCAGGGCAAATGTGGTGGTGTCCCTGGTTGGCCTGTAGTACAGATACCCTGATGCCTAGGTCTGGGCTCTAGGTCCTCTAGGTTAACCCCATGCCAGTCAGCCTCTGGGATGCAGTCAAGCCTGCTAATGGATTGTGAGGTTTGCAGGGCTCCCACAGGAAGGACCAGGCAGCCAAAACTTTTTTTTTTAAGGGATTTAGAGAAGTGCTGTTTACCATCAGATATGAAAATATTTTGATGTGATAACAACTGTAGTGGGGATTATAGCACAAGATGCCATCACACAACCTGCACAGGGCAGAGCTAAGAGTCCTCCTTTGGCCAGTGTCATGGGTGGCAAACTGGATCTGCATTCTTGCTTTCCAATCATCATGTTCAAAAGCAGGTCAGGTCCTTGTCCTTTGTCCTGGCTGTGCTACACACTTCAGCCTTTGCTGGGAGCTTAAATACCTTACAGGGGTCCTAGAGGAGTGAGGCTACGAAGTAGAAGAGGGCTTCCAGGCCGAAGCAAAGCACCTGCGCCCCGAAGAATATACCACCCACAGCCACAGAGGCTGTGGATTGCCAAAAGAAATTTTGGGTTTTCATGTGAATTCTCTGGATTTTCAAATAATTGATAACAAATTCAAATTCTGCTCAACATTGTGATAATCAAACCAGGCAGTTTTGAGGTTGTAAAATATTCATGCTAGCCATCACCTTTCTGAGTCCAGCCAAACTTCTTATAAACATGTTTCTCCTCCACTATAAAAGTAACACAGAAACATTATAATAGTAAAACCTGGCCCAGTGAAAAGGAAGTCTTCTTCTAGTTGTAGTACCCAAAGGACAACTCTTAGCAATTTCTTATATGACCTTCCAGGTATATTTATGTATGTGAGTATAAATCTATTTACAGCTAGCACAACTTGCTAGTCATGTGAGTGGGCCACCTCTAAAGCCAATCATCAGGCCCAGTAAAGTCTTCAGATAACTCCTGAACTGCTGAGCTTTCCAGCTACAGAGCAGACAGAAACTGTCCCTGCTGTGCCCTGGCTGAATTCCTGACCACAGAAACCCTGAGAGATAATAAAACTTGTTCCTTGTCTTAAGACAGACAGACACACGTACACATGCGCACACTTTGAAATGGGCGGTCAGGTTGGTTTTCTGAAATGGATGTGCTTCTTTTCAGCACATCACACTGCTCCAGGATAGTAAGGGATAGGCAGATGGATTATTATTTTCTGTTCAACTGTACCATTCTTTTTTGTTCATTAATTTACAGAAGTCATTTTAAAAAGCAATGGCTTCTCCCTCCCTTCTTTTGAGTCAGGATCTCGCTGTGTTGCCCAGTGTGGCCCCTGAGTGCTGGGCTCAAATGATCTTCTTGCCTTGGTCTCCCTAGTAGCTGAGACTATAGGTGGGTGCTACCACACTCAGCTTTTAATGGCAATTTCGAAAGCTAGTGAGTTGTCTTCCAAGTTTATTATTTTGTCCCAATATGTGTTAACTATATGTCAGGTGTTATTATAATACATTCTCAAATATAATTATTTAATCATCACAATAACCCTATAGAGCAGAGGATTTTTTAGCTCCACATATTTACAGATAAATAAGCTGTAGACACAAAGTTAAGGCAGGTTTCAAGATT
Organism: Heterocephalus glaber; assembly: GCF_000247695.1. Next base: position 4,640,258 of record NW_004624840.1, read on the forward strand.
TTACATGAAACAGGAACACCAACAGGTGGTTATCTAGCTTGTGCATTCTTCGGCATTCTGTCTGCCTCTTGTGTGATTTCTTCTGCCAACAATTTACTTTTCCTGGCTTATTCAGCTAGCAAACTAATTTACTTAATTAATTGTATAAGGCACTTTCTCCAGGAAGCTTTTTGAGAGGTACTTTCTCATAACTTCCAAAAGAACCTCATGAAAGCATGCCTAAATCAACAAATTTCCCAATCTGCCAAGAACTTGTCTGAAAAATTCTTCTTGAACATATCCTTCAATATTAATGTATTTTTTCTTATGAATGCATTCCACTTGGTAATTTTAAGTTAATGTCCATTTTCAAAACATAGGCTTAAAAGTGGGCAGTCATTTTATAGGTATATTTTCTAATATATTTACATAAATCTAATTCTATAGTACACATTTTAATGGTTCATATGAAGAATTTAATTTTTTATGAATTTTGCTTTAATGCCTTTTCAAATGTTTCAATGTTTTTCCAACTGTGGAGCACCATATTTGTCAAATCATTAAATCATATTTACCAAATTTACAAAAAAAGCTTAGTTTATTTTAACTCATACATTTTCCAGCAATTAATATCACATGTAATTGTTTTAAGAGCCTTTAACAATTTTTCAAAGCAACAATTTTGAGACATGGGGTTACTGGCAAGACTTTAAAGTATCAGCCTGAGAAAAAGTAAGCAAGCAGCTGCAACTTCGAACACTGCAAGTAAAGATGGTGAAGGATGGGACCTAGTACTGACCCTAAAGTTCATTACACCTTCATTATAATGCATTTCTATATAAAAACCTCCATCTAGGGGGAACATGACACATTGGTAAGCACATTTTGAGCCATGTGCAAAGTCATGTCTATAATAGTAGCTAAACAACACCCTGTCTGGAGACCACTGCCCCCTGTGGGGAAAGTCATGAATAATTAATGACATTTGGGGGGGATCCTACAAAAATGAAACATAGCCTTTGTTGGCCATTTCTCCATCTATACAAGAACTGATGTGATGTTTGTGGGCTCTTTCTGTCTCTTTTCTGGGGCTGCTAGTGGGACAGCCAGCTTGTTTCTTTTCTGTAATAAATTTTCCAATTAACACTTTTGCCTGTAAATTTGTATTGTTGCCTCAGTATTAATTTCCATTATCACTGAAGTAAGGATCCATGATAGCCAGTGACATCTTCAGTTTCCTGATCTTAAGCATGTTAAAAAATTTAACTCTGAAATTGTGGATTTGGGTTCAGGTAATAAAGTACTGCATATTTAAATCATCTACATGGACTGCTGGTTAAAGAATTTTGAGACTAAAAATTCGTCTTTTGCTTTTCTCTGCAGTTGATCCTAAGGCAGTATCTGGAAGACCTGGGGACATGGGAGAGAATATGTATTCTCTACACTTGCTTTATTGGTTCTAATGTCCTGTGGAATGTCTCAAGAATTTTAAGATTCTAGATTAGGTAATGAACCCATAATTGTGCAGAATGGTTTATTAGCAAAAACTGTAGGTGTGGAATGAACACAGGGACGAGGTCATTATTTCTTGGGAGACTTACTCTCCTTTGATTATACTAGTGCAGCAATATCAAGTAGGGGAACCAAAGACCATTATTTTTGAAGCCTTTGTATTTAGAGATGGAGTTTTTCAGTGGAATAAATGTTCAGGCACATTTTTCATGCATGGAAAAATATTTGAAAGACCTGATTACTAGATTAAAGTGCTTTTAGTCTTCTAAAGGCTTTTTTCTGCTTGGAAAGCAAAAGATTCAAATAGCTTAATCCCAAATTTAAGCTCAAAGAAGATATAACACTTTTTAAATGCTTTTCTTTGTGCTTTGAGGAACTCAATTAAGACACTGAGACATGAGCTAGTTCCCAAGTGGCTAATGAGTTTTGGGAGAAAAAGCCTATGCTCTTTCCTGAAGAGACCATACTTCACATCAAGACTGACATTACTTAAATGCTCCCACCCCTACAGTGAGAAAGAAAATAAATAATGACCTTCATGAACAATGCCAATTGATGTTCAGAGGTCATCTTGCAATTTCTTAAATTAAGAAAGATACCCTATCATTTCCCAAACCACTGGAAATTGCCGTTATGTCTGTAGAAAATCTACTTATCATGGCTCCAGACATTTTCTGCCACGGACTTACTCTGAGGTGTTTTAATTTCTAAGACTAATTTGAGATTTATTTTACCACCAGAATTTCTGTACAAATATTTAAAATTATTTGGCTACTTATGAGACAAGAAATGATACTGTATATATGTAAATGGGTAGGCAGTGACACTAAAATAAATGATGTACCGTTATTCATGTTTTCTTGATGTATATGATTATTGCATTTTTCAAAGTGATCATTATTGTTGTTTTTGAAGTTAGTGAACTAATTGACATTTTTAGTCATATTAAGACATAGGAAAACAAATGCTTTAATTTAATATTAGATAAACAAAATCCTAACCTACCTCAATATTTCTTCGGGCTTGGGTTGCATTTCTTTCATGTTGGATAGGAATTAGAGGTAAACCTCCAATTTTGGGATTTTTGGTTATTGAACGTTTTCGCTCCTTTCCAGCTGGTGGCCATATATCATTTTCATGCTGTGGAAACACAATTTCATGCTGTTGGTGTGTGATTTTTATTATGTGGTACACCATGGTAGTCACTTGGCTCCTTTTCTATGTACTACATCAAATGATGTGCTTCTATGAGGATGCCATTTGTAATTATGATGTTGACTCTAGCAGTGACATAGCTTGAGGATGTAAAACTCTTAAGTGAACTGAGCATTTGAGGGCTCAGTTCAATTTCTAAGTTTCAAATACATGCCTTCTGTACTACTTATCAAACCAAATGGGGGAAAACACTGGAGGAAACTGGAAAATCTCTTTGGAAAGAAAAATAATGCATTTGTCTACATTTCTAGGCTTTATAATAAAAATAACTACACATTTATTTTTCCTCATATCAAAGATGATTTTAATGTAAAAATAATTTGATCTTACATATCCCAAAGCAACCTCAGGCCTGGCTATTAGAAAAATGAGACTTCTTTTACAACGTTTTGAAAAATGTTACTTTTTCATCTAATTGAATTCTACAGAAATGTTACCTTTTTATACATACATTTATATTGACAATCACTGTACAACAGAGAGTATGGTACATTTGTTCTCAAATTATTGACTACATAGTCTATTGCAATAAACAATTATAGATATGACTGGAGAAAAGTTAACTTTGCAATGAGGGATAAATGTCCAGAGGTAAAATATAAGCTTTTGAATGATTAAACCTTGAGATACACATATAAAAGAAAAACATTTAAAGAATTTTTCTATTTCTCAGAGTAGTTTAATTTTTTAGAAGTTGGGAAAGCAAATTGATTTTCAGACAACAATCTATAAAAGATATACAGAAAACCAAGTATAAAAAGAAATTTACAGATGTTTTGATGAAATAAAACCATTTGGTAAACTGCATAGCTTGATTCTACTCTATATTTTCTTTAATTTTTGAGATATACCAACAAATTCTTGTTCTTTTTTATTAGTATTTTAATGTATTTTTCTATAGCAAAGAATTCATTTCTAAAAATATTTACTGTATATAATAATAGCTGATTTATATTGAAGGGTATATTGCCAGGCTTTGAGCTTAGCAATATACTTGTTATTTCATTTAACCTTCAACAATCCTACAATGTAAATCTTATTATTATTAGGCTTTGTGAATAATGTATTCTCTTGAATTGCAGAGAAGTATTTACTTTGATTCAGCAAGTGTACAATGGCAGTGTACTTACTTTTCAACCAGAGAGAAAGTTACAAAGCTTTAGAATGCTAGTTTTATGTTATGGTCTCAAATATAAAAATAATTTGATATAACATGATATACTTGGGATGTTCTCAACATGTAAAGGCAAGAGAAAACTGGCTAAAAGGAAATAGGTAAGTTTTTAAATTATTTTTTACACTTTCAAATCACTGATGAATAGTCCCTATGTTACATGATATACTGGGAAAAGCAGAAATCTCTAGGTCTAAGTGTTATGTTTTAATTTAATATCTTTGGTTGTTGGGAAGTGTGGAAAAAAGGTGATCAAGCAGGGATCATATAGCTGAGGAATAATGACTATACCCCAAATCTCCACTTTTTCCTCCCATTTTCTAATCATGACCTCCTTATCTTTCCACCTAACTTAATTTTATTCACTGTAAATACCCTTTTGACTGCTTGAGACTGCTAATCCATCATCACCACCACTCTTTTTTCCACTTTTTAAAAAAATCTTTTCCTTCCTTGCCTGGCTCAGATTTCATGATGAATTAGTAAACTCACTTCTTTGTCAATTATCTTTAACTTCTTTCTTCTCCCTCCATCCCTTTGCAAAACCCTAAATCTAGTTAGCCACAATTCTACCTGTGCAATAGGTGCCTGTTAATTGGTAGAGGAAACACAGGGAAGATTATTCTATTTCATTTTTAAGTTGTTTTCGTTTTTAAATTTAACCTTAAATTTCAAGTTGAGCAGTCAGCACTCCCTTAAAGTTCTACCATAGGACAACTTAAATCTTCACTCTGCAGATTATTTTTTCTCATCATTTTTAACAGATTTCTTGCCTCACAAGTCAGAAACTTACTGATTTAATCCAACAAATTATTGGTTAATCACTTACGAATATAATTTTCCCACTATGTAATTTGCTTATCTCTGTGTGCATAGCCACATATAGGTGAGCTTTTCTCTTATTTGCAGTCAGCATTTGCTCAGATTACATCTAACTTTTTCCAGTCATATCTACAACTGACCAATGGGCCACAATATGTAATCAATAATTTGAAAACCAATGTGCTACACTTTCTGTTGTTTAATGACTCTCATCAATAATGACAACTATTTTGTCACAGTTTGGTCACACTGGTGCAAGTCTGCTAAAGGTCTCCAATGCTGTAATAATCTCTCTCCTCTGCTATCAATTTATTCCTCCAATTATTGGATTGTCACTACCAACATATATGCAAATATATACTCCCCCATCTTACATTAAAACCCCAAACCTACCTCATCTCTTGTTCCTTTCTAGCCATAACCTTATTATCCTCACAGCAAATTACTAACAGAATCTTCTGTACTCAGTCATCGCATGGTTTTTCTCCTTCCTCATCCCATATTTCTCATTGTTTCCTAGTCCGCTTGATGTTTAAAATTAGGAATATCCCAAGGTGAATTTGAAAGCTCTCCCTTACGTCCCACCTTCCCTCCTCTCTCTCTCATCCATCCAGTCTTAAAGCTTACAATATAATCCAAACCCTGACTTCTCCCAAATCTATAATTCAGTCTCAAATTCTGGGTTTTGATGCAACTTGGTACTCAGCACATCTATTTGTGTATCTAAAAGGCATCTCAAATTTCTTGTGACCCAAAGAGAACACTCAATTTTCTTCTACACCTCTGGTAACTGTCAGGTGAAAAAGCTAGGATTCTTCCTTGATTTCTATTCCATCTCTCAAACTGCTGTTAACTAATCAATTCAAAAGTTTTACTAGCTCTACCTTCAAAATATTCCTGAATCTGAGTATTTATCATATCTACCATTACCACTCTAGTCTGAACTGATTTTGCCTCACTCTTCTTCCTGCTTTCATCTTTGATCCCCCACAGTGCAGCCTCAATAAAGTAATGTCAAGTATTTTTCAACTAAAATAAGATTACATCCTTCTCTTGTTTCAAATTCTTAAACAAGGACTACAAGATCTGTCCTCTGCTTTCCTCATCTCTTATATCCTCCCTCACACAGTCCTTCATGTATTTGTGAAATTAACTGAGATCATTACACTTGGACCTACTGGCTCCTCACTGAGAAAGACCCCTCTTGGATACCTGGATGATTCACCTCTTGCAGACAAGATCTCAGCTCTACTCTACCTATTCAGAAAACCATCACCTGAGAACTTCATCAGTTAGTGCCCTTTCTTACCACATTCATAGTCTCTTCTTTGCCAACATATCAGTTATTGTTTCATCATACTGATGTCCATTTGAAATTTTATTATTTTTTTGTTCTACTTTAGAAATATTGCACATGCACTTTGTAAAAGGCAGGAGCTACATGAGGCAGATATACATATGAGTCGAATAAAACAGTCCTCCTATTCATGGAGATTACATTTTAGTAGGAGAGGAAGACATGAAATAACTCATTAGAAGTATGTTTTTAATTGGTGTTAGAAGTACAGCGTGCTACTAAGGGTCTAATGGTATGAAGGTCAGGAAAAGCTTCTCTGACAAAAGGATATTTAAACTGAAATCTTGATGACTTGTGAAGTAAGGATGGAGATGAGACTAAGTATTACAAAATTGTTCTGGGTACATTTACTATTGATTACTGTGGAAAAGCATGTGCTACTACTTCGCTGCTTTACTATGAAGATGAGCTATAAATCTTTAAATCCAGGAGGGCCTCTGTATTTATCTTAATGGAGGAGTTAAATAATCCCCAGAAGTACAATGAACAGAAAAAAGATAATCAAGCCATGTCATTAGGACTAAGACAAGGATACATGCAGCAGGAGAAATAACTTGGTCATAACAGTCTCTACTTTCTGTCTATTCATTTTTTGAGTTTCAACTACAGGGTGTACTAACCTCAAATATAAAAACAAAAAAATACTAGTTTAGTTGTACCACAATTTAATCACTTTTGACTATACAGTTCCAATTTTATTAAAATATTTCAAAGCAAGTTTTTAAATTTTGCTTTTTAAGTAGAGTTTGAATATCTGATTATTTAAAGCAGAAAAGTGTCTAAAAAGCAACTAGTCTTTTTCTGCAAACGTATTTCCAAGTAGTATGAGAGACTGAGAAGAGCTATGTTTATTAAACACTGGTAAGGTTAATAAATTAAATGAACAAAGAAAATAGTTTTCAAAGCAAATAAGGACTAGAGTTTGGGGTGAGTTAACTTCTTTCTTATAGGAGAAACAAGAAACTACCTCCTCAGCATTAAAGAGTGGCAACATAATTGTTAGCAATGAATTTCAATGCTATGTGAGAAGCGTTATTGGGAATTCAGCCTGACAAGGTTGGGAAAGAAACCAACCCTATTAATGGGACTATTTAACCCTTTCTTGAATGAGTGAGTCCTTCTCTGGGGAGGAAAACAAATGGGAAGTTGAGCATATGTGTTGGCCTCAGACAACCATGGGTTTAAACCACTAACTGAATGGTCCTAAGCAAACAATAGAACATTTGATTTTAAAGCCAAAGGATATTATGCACCTCTTGTTAGAAGGAATACATGAACTGACTCTTATGAAGTGTCTAATACATGGCAGGTATTAAAGAAATGTAGAGTCCTATCTTTCTTTCTGGAAAGGCAGAGGTGGGGCGAGTGAGAGAACAAGAAAAGAAATAAGGCACTTTACTAAATGAAGATCTATGTGGGATTTTGGCAGGATGACAATTTAGCTAAGTCCCTCCTTCCCATGCTGCCATCTTAAAATAATTCGCCTCTCCTATGCCAAGGAGCTACTGGGATGGCAAAAACAAAAGGAGAGTGGACAGGGAGAATAAATTCTCTTTAAAAGGCTAATGGGTAAACTGGACTTTTATGTATTAAATAAAAGTAATGTGAAAATGAAAGTTTTTGAAGGGCTAGAGATGCAGCTCTGTGGTACAGTGCTTGTTTGGCATGAAGGAGGCCCTGACTTCAATCCAAAAATAAAACAGAAATTCACTGAGAATCACTACCACATCAACACTTTCTATAAACGAAAGTTTTATATTTCATTGGATAACTGGAACAGATATCATACCTGGGCAATAAAGATACTGGCCATCCACTCCATCTGGGTTTGTGAACTATCACAGCACAGGTGCCTGCAAAACAATGTTTATAAAATAAATGATTCAAAAAGACAACTGGCTAACCTCTATTGTATTTATTGGTGTAGCAACCACAAAAATCTGCGTTTCTCATAGTTTACAGCTTAAGGCAATCAAATTGTAACATTTCTGTACAAGTGGTTTTAGTTTTATATTAAGTAAATAATATGAAAGCAACTATAAATATGCTGGTTTAAACAAAACCTAACAAAAGGCTTTGGGAAATGGTGCAAAATAAGCAATATTTTTGGAAAGCCAGGAAGCTCATGTCATTTTGCTTTTTCAAGTACATGACAGTAAATAAACATCTTTCCCCCCAGAAACTATGAGGTCCTCCCCTCAAAAAAAAAATTGTGCACATGCCCATAATGGCAGATTTTGAAAAGGCTTAGATATAATCTCCATCATTATGATTATAAACACTAGACTCATGAAAAATTAACTACATGAAAAATGCTACATATCTAGTAACACTGATTCAGTAATCTTTTATTGAAACTCCTAAATAAACTACAAATCTTGCCCTCAAGGTTTGCTTAGTCTATTAGGGAAACTGGGCATGTAAATGAATAAACTGTAACACAGTGAGCAGAAGCAAAGAGGACTTGAGTACAAACACAGAAACAGCAGATACAGAGAAAGGGAGATGACAAGGTTGTTTTCTGTATAAGCAAAATTTGTAATTGATTTCAGAGTGAAAAATGGACATTTCAATATAATTATATCCTTCATATTTCTGTATTAAATATAATTTACTTGGTAAAATATCTAAAATTGTTTCTTCATTTAATTTTTACAAAATCATTGTGTCTTATTACTCTGTCCAAAATAAAAATCTCATGTTATGTACATACATACATAAAATACTGTAGAGACAAATAAATAATGACCAGAAGTAGGAGTAATGTGATAAGATTTTGGGGGCATTTGAGCAAATTGTTTGGAAGAAGAAAGACAGATGCATCTGCTGGCTCATCAGGGAGAATTTGGAAGTCATAAGGAAGGAAACATCAAACACCATAGGAGAGAGATGAGTAAAAAGACCAAATGTAATATGGTTATGAAGTGGACAATTAAAGACAGAGGCTCCTCTGTCCTTAAATCTAAAAGAGAAACTTGTGGGAAATGAAGCTGACAGAGTTACATTTAAAGGGTCATGAATGCCATAGTAACAATCCTGTAATGTGTCCTACATATGACAGGACTCACAGAAGAATTTTAAAGCAGGGGAGAAGCAAAGTCTCTTTGGCGGCTGGATGGAGATTATGGTAGAAAATTAAAGCAAAGTCAGAGCATGAAGAGCATATAAGGTTTCTGGAATAATTCAGGTAGATAAAAGAAGGCCTGATGAAGGATTCAGAAGTATGGGTGGGTAAGGGGGTAAAAAAGAGGCAGATCAGGCATAATTTAGCAACGGAATAGATACAGGTAGGCAAGGATGGAGGCAGTGAAATCTCTAGGAGCCTAATGAGATATAAATGACATCTGTACAAAATGTACATGTATAGATAGAACTGGTTTAAGAACGGGATGTGTTTTCTTTTTAATCCTATTTTAGTTACTTCTTACACATTTTAAAAAACTGAATTATACCTACTTCTCTCCTAAAAGCTGGATTCTACAATCACATAATATCCCTGGAAGAAATAAGATATAGCTTCTTTTAAGAGGCATTGTCAAAGAGGGTATGTGAGGTTGAAACAAACTTGGACCCTGATATAAATCTATATTCTTAGATTGCAAGTATTTAGAAAATAATTTCTCCTGTCCATATTTCTATCTGCTAAATAAGGAAGTCATTCTTTCACTCAGATTCTCAGCAGTAAATCAAATCGGAAAGTTGCCAGCTATGAACTTACCAGTGATGTTTCTCAGAGTATGCGGTCAAACCCCAACTGGATCACATAGGAAGAAACAAACAAGCAGTACGTTAAAAATGATAATTTTTACAAGACTAAAAACAGGATTAGATGGGAACAAAGTAAGATTTAATGGTGGAATCCAGAATGGAACCGATTTCCACAAGTGATGATTAATAGGTATAGTGTATCTAAAAGTAAATGCTAAAGGATTTGACTACAGATTTACACAGGCTGAAGGGAGACAGAAGAAAGTAGTCTCATAATGTTATGGGCAAAAGGTGGGTGGGTTTCTGAGATGACACTCTTGATGGGGTGCTCTGGGTTGCATGAGGCTTGTCCCTCCATCCCCAAAGGTCCATTAGTTGAGAGTTTGGTCTCTGTTGTGGTGCTGCTGGGAGGCAATGGGACATTTCGAAGGTAGGGCCTACTGGGAGGTTCTTGGGTCAGTGGGGTGTGCTGTGGGAAGAAATTAGAGTACTTCACACACAAGCCCTGGCTGGTTCTTAGGAGAAGGTTGTGATGAAAGACTGAGCCTGGCCCCACCTTAGCTCTCTCTGGCTTCCTGGGAGATATGATTGCTAGCACCTGCACATATATAACCACACACTCTCAGGATGTGCTGTACCTGAGAGGGCCCTTTCCAGAGCTGAGCCCAGGCAGGTACCATGCCCTTAAACCTCAGAAACTGTAAGTTCTTATTTTATTTCAACCATTTTCATAGGCATTTGTCCTTACTCAGTATATTAAGTCACCTCTGAGTGACCAGAAGTAACCTGTCTTATTTTATTGTGGCAACACAAAGCTAACTAATACACTAAGGACAAATGTCTACAAAAACTGCGGTAATTATTTACATAATAATTAAAGCATAGGCTAATTGCAAAACAGATGTATGTGCTTAGCTAAGAAATTAAGTGTGGAGGAAAAAGTAAAGAAATTTTCAGTAACAATCTGAGAAGCATGGAGTTCATGATGTTTCATGATAACAAAAGTACTGTATTAGTGTGAGGATTAATTAGCTCATAAAAGGATTTATGATAAGAAACTGTGGTATTAACTGAATTTTGGTGTGGATCGAGTGTTGAAAAGGCACACAACACATCAGCATGATAGGTCCACATCCTCTCTACCATCTGTATGCTGTGTTTAGTACCAACTTTGGTAGCAAAAAGGGGAAATTATAGAGCCAGGCCACAAACATTATACAAGTCAAAGATCAGGGCAGCATTGACTTTCCGTCTGCAGACTTGCATGGAACATTTATGCACCCTGGGCATATCAATCAAGAAGTGGTTGTCCAGAGCTCCCATCCTCAGCTGGCAGGGCCTTCTGAGGATTGCTTGCATTATGCAGGGGAGATAGCAATCACCCAGAAGCATGATTAGTCTCAGTGGGAACATCATTTCTTATCTACGTGCAAAGTGCTTCCTTTCGACACAGTTTAAGCAACTTAAAGAATTTGTCTAAAGCCTTCTTTGTAAAAAAGTTAAACTAATGCCCCTGATCCTGAAAGCCTTCAATAACTCATTTTCTGAATTTTCTCTCAACAGCATTTTCCTCTCTAACTTTACCTTGTTGGAGGCTTCATTTTCTTTTTCACACCAAGATAAAACTTCATTGAAGTAAGAGGAAACATTTTGTCATGTTTACTGCTCTGTAAGGAAAAAATAAAATTTTGTAATCACATAGATTTATAAATTTCCTTGCACATTTAAAACTGTTTAGATTCTCCAGTGCTTCATAAATATGATGCCGATTTTTGTTTTGATTACAATGTAATGAAATAAATTTAGATAATTTTGGATATGTACATATGTTTAGTTGTGTCTATACAAACACATGCACAGCTCCATAATTCTTTATAAAAACACAACAGATGTGTATCAGACCTGATAATTTGTTCATATTTTACAAATATTAGATAATACATATGCCATGTATTATATAATTTCATCACACCATTGTGTTATCTAGAGCAGCACCCTGAATTCAAATATATCCATATTTCTGTGCTCAATTGCATGTTATTTCATATATCGTGAGGTAGACAAATAAAACATGAAAATACAATTTTCTATAGATTTTTGATTTTAGTATCACGGAAGACAAAACTATAAACCTCTATACGTACATATTGAACTATCTTAAAAAGTCATATGAAGATTATTATAAATAATTCATTAAAATACACTATTAAAAAGTTTACATTTTGCCCTGGATCAATTATATACCCTCTATACCCCTTTTAATATATCATATATATTAATATATCTACCTGTGCATAGGTAAATATTCAATAATTTTATAAGCTACTTGGATATATTTTCTCCCAGGGAAGTTGTCTGAGAGACAAAGTTTGAATCATTACACTCTAATTTACAGTTTAATACAGAAACTGCACATATTTCATTATTTACCATTTGATAGTCCACAGTACTTTATAAATAACAACAGAAATGATTTGTAACACAACATAACATTCCCAATATCTTAAAAATTCTCAAGGAAATCCTGTGCTTCAAACTGGTAGGCAAGAGTAAGAGCTTTTAGGTCAAGGAGATGTTGGTGTAAATCTGATCTTTTTTTTTAGTAGTTTGTAATTTCACATTATATCTCTCTGCTTTCCTTATCTTGTTTGTAAATTGGAACAATAAAAATACTGACATTCTAAATTGGGTAACTGTAAAGATTAAATGTGCAAACAAGGTGCTATTGTGAAGGGCTGTAAAGATTAAACAAAAGCGTGTCTAGAAAGGGTTTAGTATAGTAATTGGCATAAATTAAGCTCACAGGAAATAATATCTATTATTATCACAAACTGAAAACACATAACCTCATAGTAATTGCAATACAGATGTTTGCTAGGGTCCCAGGACAAAGCACAAAAGCCGATGTAGTAAACATGTTGGCTTAACTAAATACTAAGTTCTATACAGGTTGAATGCTACTGTCATGTTATTTATAAGAGTAGTTAAGTTTAAAAAGTGAAAGATACTATATTTATAAAATTAAACCTGGTTTCCATGGAGCAAAGAAGCTGGGAGAATACTAGAGAAAATATACATAGGAGAAGTCAATAGGAAGATACTAAAACATAATGCTTTCATGATCCATAGCCTCTGCAGCAACAATTAAAAATCTGAGAATTCACATGGTGAATTGATTCTTATTGCTAAGATTTTCATCATCAAATATATATATATATATATGTATATGTAATATGCATGATTTCTTTTTTTACACTTATGGGTAGATTCCCAGAAATGGAACCTTTCAATCATAGGTTAGATGCATAATTGAGATGTTTCCTAGGCTGATTAATAGTTACAGTTAAACTTTTATTTATGTATTTGCCAGCCATGTGCAATTTTGATTTAATCACAAATTTACTTTTGTCCCTATTTCTTTACACTACTTATTTACATATTAAATATAAAATTGTGATTTTTTTAACAGAATATTCTATTGAAATCACTTGGCTTAATTTTGCTTAATATTTACTTTGATTATTTTGTTTTTGTTTTTTGAGAGTCTTGTTTTGTAGTTCAGACTGGCCTTGAATTGACTACGTACCCCAGTCTGGCCTTGAACTCAGCCTTAGCCCCCCGAGGGCTGAGACTAGAGGCATATGCCACTAAGCTGATGACTTTCAGTATTTTCATGAAGTCAAACATTGATATCTTTTTCTTTTGGACTTTAACTTGTTAAAGTTTACAATGTTCTGACACAGCTGATACTCAGTTCCATGTTCTTGTAACTTTCAGGGTTATTTTAAAAATATAAATTCTTTTATCAATTTGGGATTTCTATATCAGTATAAGTGAGAATTTCAACTCAATTTAATGAAAAAACTTTCCTAAATTAAACAAGTATTTTTAACGGTCTATTTATAAAAATATATAGATATAGAATTCTTTCACCTGACTTTATGGTTCCATTCCTCTATGTTCATTTTTAAGTTACAATTATATTATTTAAGCTAATTTAGCTTTATTGCATGCATTAGCACTTGGTTAGGAAAATACTTCACAACTATTTTCTTTTTTATCCCCAAAAAGGTTTTCAGGTATTCTCATCTATTTATACTTTGAGGGTGAATTGTCATTTTTGCAAACATCTAAAAAATAATTCCCTTTGAGAATTTAAGAATTATTGTGTATCAATAAATCAATATTACTAATGGTAACACCAACTTTATTTCTATCAGTAAAATTCTGTAGCTCTCTTCAAATAATTCTGTACTTTTCTAAAGCCATTTTCTGATAGTTTAAACACTTTCTTTTTAAAGACTAGTTGGGGACTAAATTATGTATATTGATTTTGTGTTTTGCCAACTTAGTAATAATTTTTTTATTTGGTAGTAGGGACTGAAGCTTTACATCGAGCTATATGCCAGATGGTTATTTTGGTTGTTTTGCTTATTATTATTATTATTATTAATTATTATTATTATTATCATTGTTATTATTTGAGAGAGGGTCTCACTAACTTACTAAATTGCCTAGGCTGGGCTTGAACTTGCAATCCTTATGCCTGCTCCCAGAGTACTGGGATAACAGGTGTACCCCACAATGCACAGCTTTTTAACTTGCTCAATTTTAAGGAGGAACATTTTAACAATTTGAACTGTTACAGAATGGTGACGTAGCTTTGTATGGTAGTAAGTATCTCACTATAGAATACATCAAGGAAAGTTGCCTACTAGGAACAGATACAGTAGAGGTGATTCCTGGCCAACTCTTTCAGATGTTACATGAGATTACAACTGAGGTGAGGATCCTCCCCAAGAGTTCAGTTATTCTCTTGGACACAGCATTAACTGTGGCAGCCTGGTAAAGAGAGAGGCAGTGATACCAACAATATGGGGAAGGACAGCACTTGCATGCCTAAGCATGAGACACACTGCTCCTAAACTAGACAGTCATTGTTTTTCTGGAACACTGATAAGTTCAGAACTGCCTACATTCTGAGGACCTTTTGGTAATAGATCGAGAGTCTAAAATAATACAACCAATTCTCCAAGCCATTTCTGGCATGTAAGCTTATTTATACCATATTCTATCCAAGGGAACTCAAATAGTATCAGTAGAGAGGAGTTTAACAAATTGTGAAGAGTGTTTTGTGTTTTAGTCTGTAAATTGAACATGCATAAAGAGAAACTGTAAAATGCCTAATGGAAGTCTCTATAAAAAAAAATCTCACTTGGCAAGATAAGTTTACTGTTGGCATATTACAACTTTCTTCTAGAACATGTAATTTCTGGATTTTTCCAAAAAGTTTAATACACTAGACAGTTAAGAAGTCTATAATGTGTTTCTTTAGTCACTATATTTCATAGTAAAGTTTTAACTCAGTCAATTAAATGAGTATGCTTAAAAAATTATTCCTGTTGCTAAGAAGAGTTTGCTTATTAGTGTATGCAACTTTTAACACTCCCCTCCTTACTCATTTGCTTTTTTCACACCATTAACAGTGTAATGGTAATATTCTTTGAAACCTCTCACCTTTTTTGTAAACCAAGTCTGAAAACATTTTAATTAACATTTTCTGTGAGGGAAAACTTTCAAAACAAAATATATCTTCTCCTGGGTATTACTCTAATTTGGTGTTAATGAACATTCACAAATTATCTCTAATTAACACAAAGTTGCTTTAAATACACTTCTCAATTTGTAATTTTTACTCCTTTCTCAGTAAATCACCACACGTGCATACACGCACGTACACACACGCACGTACACACACACACACACATACACAGAGTCACACACATATCAATAGCAACTGTCAAAACCAGAGCCAAAATCATTACTCAAATAAGTTGGGAGATTTTACTATTTATTATTTACTATCAAATCATTTGAAAAGTTAATGTAGGCAACGACTTCAACAGAAAAAAAAAATCCAGAAAAACAAAATCAAGTGTTGAAAATAAACAGCACTCTGAGTTTTAAAGGAAAAACAACCTCTCCTCTGATTTCCTTAATGTGCACATTAACATAACAGTTGTATTAATTTATGCTGACAGATTAAGGAAACAAAACTTTCAAATATGTAATAATTATAGACTATTTTTCCTTAACTGCTGATCACTGTGATTTACAAACAAAATGCATTCTGTGTCCTTAAAGAGGACTGGCTTTCAGGTAGGCTTTCAAGACTATCACTACCTTCCACTTCATATAAATTATCTTAGAATAGGGTGGCTCGTTCAAAAATATACAAATTCTTAATACCTATTCTATTAAGGGATATGAAATTATTCATCTCACAAAAACAATTCATCTGCAGGAGTCACTAGTCCATCCACATGATCAACATTAAAGTTTCCATCAGCTCAAGTGAAAATAGTATAAACAAGTCATCTCCATGTATAATCATATTTGAAAATATTCGGTACTCTTTTAAAAAATCCCTATCATCTTTAAGTATTCTATTAGCAAAAAACACCCCAAAAAACCCACCAACCTAAAATAATGAAAATTTACTAAGTTTTCTTAGAAAATTCTTTTAGGCCTTCAAATATGGCACCTGGGAATGAATTCTGACGCCATCACTTACATGTTATATGGTCTCCTGCAAGTTAAGGGATACCTTTGAGGCTCAATTTCTTCATGTGCAAAATACGACCAGTGATAGTACTGTTATTATAAGGATAACAAGACGTAGTCCAAAAAGGATAATAAGACATAGTCCAAGTGAAATATACAGAACTATGCTTCACATAGATTAGCCATCAAATGGTAGTCAGGGCTCTGGATTGTACTGCTGTTACTGCTACCCATGACTACTCATTGTTATTGGACCCTTTCTGAGTTTCTGAGTAGAACAATAAGGTGGAAATTCAGTTAAAGTATATAACTTTTAGAATAGAGAGATAAGGGATGCAGAATTTAGGACTGTTTTGTAAGCCTCCTAGCTGAATAATTCATTGGGCTTGAAGAAAGCAAACTTGAAATGCTACTAAGATTTATTTATGCCCACACCGAGGCTTCCTGCTGGAAGAACATACAAGGACAGTAGTTAAAGAATGGAGAGAGCTCAACAAAATCCATAAAGAAATAGGGCTGTAGTTCTGGAAAGCTGCCTAACAGTTCTTTTTTTTCATAACATGTTAACAAATGTTCTTGTTTGGTCTGTCTTTATACATTGCCAGAGCAGAAGAGTGAAATGTCATTCGTTTAAAGTATGCAAGGAATATTTACACAAGTGAATTTTATAATTCAGTTATAAAAAACTCTCCAGGTCCTGCTGACTGCCATTCTACATTTAAAGTAGTTGCCTCAATAGTGCTTTAATCTCAAAGAAATAGTCACTGTATACACCCACGTGGCCAGCCCCCAAACCAGAATAGAGAATGTTTCTATCAGTAAAATGCCCTACTGACTTTCCCCAACATTTCTCCCCAACCTAAGCACAAATCTGACTTCCTTCACCACAGAATTGTTTTGCATATGGTACTATTCTGTGTTGAAGTTCTTGACTCATCACTGTTGTAGCATAAATTTCAATTCCTTTTTATTGATGAGTAGTAATCGCATTGTATGAATATGTCATTCTCCTTCCCAAGGGGTTCTGAAATATTTCCAGGCTTTACCTGTTGAGAATAAAGCTGCTTATGACATTTTGTACAGGCGCTTTTGTGGACATAGCATGTCAGAAAAGAACTGCTGGGGTTCAGGGCAAAGGGATGAATAACTTTGCTTTAAAAGAAACCTCCTAAACAATTCTGCACAGTAATTGTCTGATTTCACTTTTGCACCAACAGTTTATGAGATTTCTAATTAACCCACATCCTTGTGAATGCAGAGGTTGTCACTCATAATTTCAGACATGGGTGGAGTTTTAATTTAAATTTCCTGAAGATTAATGAAGTTGAGCACTTTTGTTTCAATAGCTCCTTGGACATGACATTTCCATGTCTTTCTTTACGTAGTCTATTTGCAACTCTTTGGCCAACTATTTATTGGGTTATCTTTCTTGTTACTAATGTGGAAGAGCAGTTTATATACTGGACATGAGTCCTTTTACAGATATATACATTATGAATATTCTTTTCAGTCTAAACCTAGCTATTCATATTCTTGTGGTGTCTTTGATAAGCATGTTATTATTACCATATATATTTATAAAATGTTTCACAGTTTAAAACATAGTTTTACATATATTCTTGATTAGGCATCAAAATAACCTGGCCTGCAGGACTCATACTATTAAGATCATATTACAGATCCAGAAATTGAGATAAAGAGGCTAAGTTACTTATTCACACAGCTCTAAGTAGAGATGAGATTTTCTGATGCCAAGTTCAACATTCTCATACTTATATCATTTATCTAACTCTCCATGTTTTAACCTCTAGTTTTTCTCTCTATTCCACAATTCCTTAATAAAATCCTTTATAGCATTCACAGCATAATAAGATATAAATTTTAAATATAACATTAAATAAGTCAATTCATTCAAATGTGTAGAAAAGATATTAAGATTTATTATCACTTTTGGATTTTGCCTTTTTATGCCACTTTTCACTAATTTCCATTACTAATATAGCATCTTGCCTTAGGTTATGACGCAGTCTCAATTTTATTCACTAAGATACTGATATTTTATCTAACACATATTAAACTTTTCTTCAGAGCCTAAGTCATTCTGTGTCCTAACATCCTTAAGGTGCTCTGGAAGGCTATAGAAAATTTTCTACTGTATTACTGAGTACACTAAAGTCATATCCCAGAGGCTGAAAGAAATCAGAAGCTTACTGTGCATTTTCTTTACTACAGGTGGTGACTGGCTGAGAGCAGTGTAAAACAAAAACATAAATGACCACACTATACAAATAATAATGTGTATATGTTCAAATTCTACTTCTACAATTACCTTTGGGTCCTTGTAAAGAAAGAGGCATCCATCTCGTAGAACAAAATATCGGTCTTGAAATTTATTTCCAGACAGTATCTTAGATGGCTCTTCTTTGATTTTCAAGACTCCTTCCTTGATGCCTTTTTCTGAAAAGTATAAGATTAATTTTGCAAGTTAGTTACCTTTTCATGTGTTTGGGATACAACATTTGTATGTTTTCAGTTTTCTACCACACAGCAGCTCAATGTGAATTCCTGGGAGTACTATTTGTCACGAGCATTGTTCTTATCACATGCAGGCCTGCCAGTGCTGTCCAATTAGCCATGATGGGCTGGTGCACACAAAAAATGTGCTTAGTGTGAACTGAGGTGTGCTGCAAGTGTAAAACACATAACAGAAATTGAAGTCTTCATTAAAAGAAAAAAAGTAAAATATGAACATTTTAAATGTTGATTACATGTTGAAACGATATTCTAGGTATGTGAGATTAAATAAGATACACTAATGAAATACTAAAGGTAATTTCACTTGTTTCTTTATACTTTTAAAAATGTGGCTATGAGGTAATTTAAAAGTACATATGCAGATTAAATTATATTTCTTTTGATGAGTACCAGTGTAAACAATGCAAATGTACAAAGACAAAAGAAAACATCTCAGAAACTCTAAATCAAAAGTCCAGGAATTTTAACTCAGGCTAAATCTAGGAATTCTCATGAGATTAGAAAAATTCCCATAAACAGGTGAGACAAAAGTAAAATTATTACAGTAGCATATTTATAAACTTCTAGATTTTATGTGCAATATGGGCAGCATGCCACACTTAGAAATCATTTAAACTAATTCCATTAAAAACACTTTTTGATGAGAAATTTTTATCTTATGATATATAAATTATCAGTATATTTTCAGTCTAAAACTTTTTACTGAAATCCAGATACTCAATTGCCTTCTTGAGAGTTGAAGAAGAATGGAAGGGAAAAATAACCTAAAGCCAAGAAATCATTACACAGTCATTGTGGTGTCATCTGCTGCTTTTCCTGTAAAATAGAAGCAAAGAAACCTACTGTATTCTGCAGGTTTCTATGCCCCTAATATTGGATAATGACCATAAAAGTGGTAGTGCAAAACTTCAGCAAAACAGTGGTAGCAGAACTTTAGCAATTTCCTATTACTGAGGTGATACAATTTTAAATATCTATGCATAGTGTCTGAATTTACAAAAAAGCTGAAAGGTTTTCCAAAAACTTCCAGTCTTAAGATTTGGTTTATTTTGGAGGAAATCTTTACTATAATTGGCATCAGAAAACAAAAATTTAAAACTAGGAATATGTTTTTATAAATCAAGTATGAGAATGAAATAAGTAAGTGGAAACAAAAATCCCCAGGGTCAATCTATGCCACTGGTCTTGACTACAAACAAGAGCACAAAGGTAATTAACAAACTTCAACAGTTTTCATGATATACATACAGGCCACAAACAGCATATATATTGTTCTTGATAAAATGCTTGCTTAAATTATATTATGCTTTTTTCCCAGTAAACTGGCTCACCAAACTGGCAACTTTTGTCTCTTAATTTCTCTCCATAGACCTCAACATAAATCTCCAGGAGGATCCAAGAACTGAGAAACCATAATACAACAGACATAATGCAGTTCATTTCACCACGCTGAAAAATATGGTAACACATTCTCTTAATATTCCACCAAACACAAAAATATTTAAAGGGTATTTTATAGGTAAATAAGAAGTATAAAAAATATAGTAAGCAATTTAAAAAATACTGGATGTGCTTAATGATTTTGAGAACAGGGACATGGAAAAGGTCATTCATGTTAGTGTTGCTCTCAAAGTAGGTAAAATAATTTTGAAGTTATAATCAAGTTGTGAGATATATATTGTTTTAGCTGGACAAATGCATCTATATCTTCATCATTTAAACTACTGTTCAAATTAATAAACCTTTCAAATTTTATCAATAAGAAGTGACCATATGCCCAGAGTCTAGGTAAATCATTCACAGGTCAAAGAAAAATCAGGTGATGGTTAAGGTAGACTGTCAAACTGATTAGCTTGGAAGTCCCCAGAGGATTAGTAAAGCACACTTACAAGTGTGTCTAAGTAGGATATGAAGGCAGGATGCTGGGGTCTATATCTGGTCCCTTGACCCTTCCTCTGTGACAGTGTTCCCCTAGTCTGTTTCCCAGCCTCCACTGGGTATGCAGCTTTGTCACTCTTCTGCATCCTGAATTTTCTGCCCTCCAGACAGCCAATCACAGACCAAATCCTCTGAATTCATGAACCAAATTAAATCTCTCCTCCTTTAAGTTGTGGCTATTGGGCATCCCAGCAATTGGAAATCTAACTAATATAGAAAATTGGTACCAGAAGTGTGGTCACTAGTGACGGAAACTGACTATGTGGTTTAGAAGCCCTTGGAGCTGGTTTTGGGGAAGAATTTAGAAAAGTTTGGAGATGCCAGCAAATGAAGCTCTAAAATGCTCTAAGTAGAGCTTGATGTGTGATTCTGTTCTGAGTTTAGAAGATAAGAATGCTGATCAGAATATATACAGTACAGACCAGGCTATGTTGAGAAGAGAGACTTCATTGGGAATGGGACTAGAGAACATGTGCATTATACTCTGAAAAAAGAAGTGTCTATATTTTGCCTATGTCCTGAGACTTTATGGTGGCCTAAAATAAAGAGAAGTGGACTAATTAATCTGGTAGAGGAAATTTCAAGGCACCACAATATTCAGGTTGTTATGGGTCTTTAAGTTAACACTACACCTAAGAAAACAAACTGATACTCATAGATATATTGAGCTATGATTTTGTGATCAACTAGAAAACTTAACATCTCATGCATAAGAGCTGGAGTTGTAGCTTGGTGCTTCCCTAGCATACTGGGTTTCACCCCCAGCAGAGCAGAAAAAAGAAGAAAGATCTATCCTATCCCATCCTATCTATCTATCTATCTATCTATCTATCTATCTATCTATCTATCTATCTCAGAACAGAATAGCTGAATGTTGTATTTAAGTAGAACAGGCATTTCAAGTATCTAAGACCATGACACATCTCCCCTGCAAAAACATTTTCCAAATTATTTGATAACCACATGTTCTTATGCAAAACCAGTGACTCCTAACCAGTGGTCCCTAATCTGAAAGTCTGATAATTCATAGAGTAAGTTTGTAAGAATCTAAAATACTGGTTTATTTATCCTTGATTTCAAGATAGTAAAGAGTTAAGGACAAAACATATGGGTCAGATTTGGAGAAATATTGACTCTAATGACTGCTTCTCTACACTCACCTCAGGTCCCCTTGAGGAGTTATATAATGTCTCCATGCCAGTTTTCCATTTGTAAAAGATCTAGTAAGTACTAGTGAACAACTCCTAAGATTAGTAAGAGGAGTAAATGAAATGGTATGTATAAGCAGGCAGAGAGAGGGGGTGGGGGAGGCATAAGCATTCAGCCCAAAATCTGGTACACTGAAACTATAAACTTTTTTATCTTGTATGCGTGATCTGATTAGTGACAAGACATATACAACAGACAGACTTATTATTTCATGGTCTGTACATGTCTCTTTTCTTCTCTTGCTGGAAAAGACTATTTCTTCAGATATACACATTTATCTGAAAACCCCTTGAAAACATGATAAGCCCAAGTCATTTGCCAATAATTGTAGGCTAACATTTTAAAAGTTCATCCAAATTTAAATGTACATATAAGTTTTGTCAAACTGATAATGTATACCTAGAAAATATGTATTTCTTGTAATTTCAAGGAAGTAGAATTATTGATATATTTCATTCATTATATAGGATTCTGTCAAAATTCATTTTAGTAAAATTTAGTTCGAAAACAGTAAAAACCAAACTAGACATAACAGCTGCTTAAAAGCAAACTATTTCTCTCTTTATAAAAATTAATATATGAAGATTTATTTTTAGAACACAATGGGGGGGGTTCCTTATTTCTCCAGTGATACTCCAAGAAAGTAACATTATTTCTTAGGATAAGAAATAATATCCTTGCATTATATTCCCCATCTATTTCCTTTTTATTTCTTATATGGAAGAGCAAATGGATAGAAGAATTAGAGGTCTAACGACATTCTTAAATAGTTAAATTACTTTCAAGTGGTTAAATTACATAGTTACTACTAGGATGAGACTAACTTAAAAAGTGCCAGAGATTCTCTGTCATGTTATTGATAATGTGGAAAGTAAAAAAAAAAGACTTTTCTATTCTATTTGCATTATTAGACTGAATTACAATAAACCCCAAAGTAAATTTAGTATAATAAGTGATATATTTCTTTTATGTTAAATTAGGGTGTAGTTTTTTGCAAACTCTTAATAAGTACAAACATAATACTTTAGATTGGAGCTTTTAAAATGTTTGTGTATTTTACCTCATGTGATTCTCATGTACTTTTCCAATGTAGGAAATAAAGGTAATATCATTTTACTTATAAATGTGAAAATTATGGTTCACAATGGCTGTTTGACAAGTTTAAAAAGCAGTATCACAGAATTCTTCTATACTGTGACAAAAAACACTAAACAAAGATACTTCCTTGAACAAGAGATTTAGTGCAAAAAGAGATATCACTTGAACTATTTTTCTGTGCTTGAAAACTTTGTAAACATTCTGGCCTAAAACAGTCATTGATTGCATGCTGGGTTTCTAATCTTTTATTTAAGTAGGCTCCATATATTAAATTTTCTCTCTCCTATGGGTAAATGTAATGCTTACCAATCCTTTAAATTTTCTATATAGATTCCTCATGAAACAAGGAAGCTAATAAAACTTGCCAACTGGTTTTCTCACTACAAAATTATACTATCACAAAAAGTCAGTACATTCATAGTCTATAGTGAATATCAAGGACTATCATAAATTTCAAAGAAAATATTTCCACTTTAAGTGGGCTGAGTCTTATCTTTAACTTTTTACACATCTTTGGGATTTAAAAAGATTTGATGGGAAGTGGAATGTGAGTAATTTCAGCTAGACTATGATTTATGGACTCATTTATTTTCCCGAAATTTTCTTTTGTTTTCTTATGTCTATTGACAGTAAAAAGCTTAGCTTTTCCAGGTCTGAACTTATCAGGAGCAGCTGCATTTTTAACTATTCTATTCTAAAGGAAATGTAACTAAAAAACACCATATAAAGCAATCTCAATTTATAAATACACAATGATCTGCATTTGAGTTAGAACTTATATGTTTAAAGTATTTTTTCTTCATTTAGATCAAGAAGATTTGACTGTCATGAATGAAATTCTCTTGGAGTAATTTTAAAGAACTTTAGTGATTAAAGTAAGACCTTAGCAATATAAAAATCACTTATTCTAGAGTAATAAGAAGGCTAAATTTATAGCTTGCTTGTGACAGATGTTGAAATTTAATATAAAAGATAACAATAATAAAAGATGGTTTAGAGTGCTGTGACAAAGTTTAAATAGCAACTTAAATGAAGTTTCCCTATTCTTATCTCAATGTTTCAGCTTTTAATCCATACAGTAGAAATGAAATTTGAAGACTACGATCTTTCTTTTCATTTAATTAACTCATTTCAATAATGGCAATGGCACAAAATGTTTCTGGGAAATACAATGCTGCTTTTGAAAAACAATTGATTTTCAAGTACAGACAAAACTCTTTTACTGTCATATACTTCTATAAATGTAAAGTATCCTATCTAATTACCTGAAATGAATGAGCAGAAATTAAATGTTCAATGATTCTAAAATCTACTCCTAGTTTTTTTATTCATTAATTTTATTTGTACATTTTAGGATGTATAATTGATAAAATCTACTCCTACTTATGTCTACATTTCAAATGGTTCAGATAAAGAGAACTGAAGAAATTAAAACTCCTAAACTAGAGCAAATACTTAGTACATTATAAAACTTGATTTAGAAAGTGATGAAAACATTATGTCAAAGAGAAGCACATGCTTATAATTTATCCTCTAAATTCACAAAAACTGTCACAGAATTAATGAAATGCACATAATACATATATACAGGTATATATACATACATATGGTAAATAAACAGACATAGAGACATATGAATGGGGACACAGAGAGACAGTCAAATTTGTGGCAACTAGGTAACAAATACTAGAGTATGGGACAGTTTGCAAAGGATGTTGTAGTGCAATTTTATGTTTTCCGGATTTTGTAGTTGTTACTGGCAATTGAAACCAGTCCCATGTATATGATAAGCAAGCGTGCTACCACTGAGTTATACTCTGACCCCAAATTTATGTTTTAATAAGTTATCACATTACCTATTTGTTAGAGAAAATATGGTTGTATCCAACTACCTTGTTTTAAAACCGCTGATTTCTACCTAGCCCCTAAAATACAATAAAAAAAACTTAAAAGAGTGGAAACAAAATCTTTAACATTATTCTTTTTCTGTTTTGAAGAACAATTGTTTCTGGGCTAAACCAAATTTTTCTGCTAACAAAATATAGGGGAAGTCACATTTGATTTATTATTTTCCTTTACATCCCAATGTTAAGGGGCGGTGGATATAATAAATGCAGCAGTAATTTTAGAGGAGTGACTGATTTAGGAGACATTTGCCAAGACAGAGACATAGTAGACTAAATGTCTAACTTACCCCCAAATCTATTACAAAGTGTATTCTATATGATGTATTAATAAGCTCTAGGTTCTTCAAGATACAACTACAGGGGGATAATCATAACTTAAGAAATGAATTTTTAAAATAAGACTAAATCTTCTTTAAAAGTCCAATTCTAAATCCAAACAAATGCAGAACCAACCATATAGAATGATTATTTTGGGCTGGGGATTTAGCTTAGTGGTTCTGCTGCCTGCCTCGCAAGCGCAAGGACCTGAGTTCAATCCCCGGTACCAAAAAAAAAAAAAAAAAGAATGATTATTTTGCTTTGACAATCTGAATATAAGTCAAACTGCAACATTCATGAAAATTATACAGGATAGGAAATTATAGTATTTTAAAGGTTATTTTTTCAAAGGTTATTTCTATTCTTGGCCAAAAATATTTACTAGTAGAAAATATTCAATTATACTTATGGTGTTACTCTAAAAGTTTATTCTTTTACTTGCATAGAGATCTAATTTCCTGGTAGGTATTATACTACTAACAGAGAACTGTATATTAGATCAACAACATGAGATGGGGACAATGCAAGGACAGGGACTTGTTTTATAGCTCCTACTGTGTTAGAGTAGTGGAAGAGATAAAAGGGTAACACAAGTTTCCTGACGTTTCACTATAGAGAACGTTTCATGCTAATGTCTGAAAATACCATTTAAGTCTACCACCTTTTTTTCTTGAGCTTCAGCTTTCCAGTTTCTATGCAAGATGTTTTGTCTAGACCTTACAGACCTGATACTTTTCCCCACAGAAGGGCTGACTCATATACCATCAAGATGAAACAATGGAATATATGCAGAATCATTACAACACCCAATCTTCCTCCTTAGTTTGTGGATAGAATCATGTACAGTTTGTTACTGTATGGTTTCTTCTGGCTTTACACAATACAGATTTTACTCACATATGATTGACTTAAAGTGGCTCAAGCTTGATTTTTTTTTCTCAGAGATTAATAGCACTGAATTATATTCTTGCCTTGAGTTACCCCACTCCTCACATACACAAAACCTTCCTATCATACTTTACTATGTTAGTATTTATTATATATTATTATTCACAGAGCCAGCCCACTAAGACTGAAACAACAGCTAATTGGTTATATGGAGGTTTAAATTTCCAAGATTTTTCAATGTGTAGATTTAGACATTTTGTAGAAATATCAGAAAAAGAAAATTACAAGAAAGATAAAACAGGACAGAAAAGTTATTTGCCATAAGAAAAGAAACCATAAAAAATAATAATGTAGGTATCATAATGTTGACACAGCACGGTGCACAAGTTCAAGAGCTTTTCATTTTTTCTTTTTTTGGGGAAGGGGTTGGTGCTGGAAACTGAACCCAAGGCCTTCCCCATGCTAGCACAGTGCTACCACTGAGCTATACCATCAGCCCAGTTTTTCCCCTAACATTTTTCTTTATTCCAATATTAAAATGAAAGAATAATAAACTTTGAGAGCTAGAAGATATTTTAGATATGATCTAAATTGTACCAGTGCCATTTGAACTGAATGCTACCTTGTTGTATAGAGCTATCTTGTGTTTTATAGCACTGTTAGAAGTATCCTTGGACTCTATCCACTAAATATCAGATGCACCCTTTACCACATCACACAACCCAGCGCTAGGACAGTCACAAATGTCTACAGAGATTTTCAAGAGTGTGTAGGCAGCAAAACTATCTCTAGATGAGAACCACTACTCTTTGACATGGATATTTGATACATTCAAATGATTACAATTTTTATTGCAATCTTTAAGAAGGTATCAGAGGAATGTGGTCAAAATCATAGGTGTGAATAGCAAAGAAATTTAAAATAAAATAAATGTCTCTGAAAGGCTATATTTCTACAGCAAAAAGGATAATACCTGTTTTGTTTATTTAGATGACCAGGAGAAAAGAGTATGTTTTGCAAAAATACTTTCAAGAAGGTATAAGACACAAAGGACAGTACCATGAAATCAGAAACTATTAAATTAGCTTGGGTATAATAATTAAGAGCTGAATGAATATGGGCTATTATCTAGACAGCTTGCAATCACAGGAATCAGTTTATTGCATTTTAGAGCTATATAACCCTCCCTACCCTTTCATATTTAAAAAAAAAACATAGAAAATCAACCTGTCCTTAAGGTCAACATTTGGTAACTGTGGGACTCAAACCCAGCTGTGGGAATCAAATACAGGGCCTTACACATGCTAGGCCACCACACCACCATTTCTATGATCCTCTCTTCTCCTCATCTGTAAATTAAAATGACAAGATAATTGATAGGAAAACTTAAATATTTAACTGGCTTTGATGTCTATTCAGTTTGGCTAGTGATATGAGATTAATATATAGTAATGGTTATTAATATTACTTATAAAAGTTGTGGTAAGTGACATAAAAAAATTGAGTCTTTAGTTTTTGAGCCTGGATGATAAATGAAGCTGATTGAAATATTTTTCTAAGCTGTCAGCAGACGACAACACAACAGGAGAATGAAAGCGGCAAAGTAACATTTTCTTATATAGCATACATGTTCAGATTGGTTTATTTGGTTCACTTGTGCTAGCTAACTTCATTAACCTTACAATGTACACTGTTTTCTTCCACTTGGATGGCCAATATTCTTGCCAGAAATGTTTTATTGTGTGTTTTTTCCAATATCATTGCAAATATATTGAGAGTTATAGTAAGCATTCAGTCTCACAGCCTATATAAACTACACTTCTTGAATGGCCAGAAAACTTTCAAATATAAACATAATTCAAAGAGCAGCCTCATCAACAATGTAATGTTTTTCATTTAATCCGGTTTCAAAATTGTAAAACACATTGGCACAAGTGTAAATGTAAGTCTTAAAAATGTATTACCACCAAATAGCCAACTATTATTACAGGGCTACATACAAGGAAAATTTTCTCCTGTTCATATATTTTTCTTCTTTAAAACTGTATGTAATCAGATACTGTAACTAGCTAACATTTGCTGCCTTTGCAAATATAACTTGTGCCATATAATTAACCTTAAGCCACTTGAATTTTCAACCATCACTGAAATGTGAAGCAAGGGCACCTACCCCTGTAATGTTTAATTGTGTCAACAGCTAAGAATCTCTTCACCACAAGATAAGCAGAACCAGGTTCAACTAATGAACTCCACCGAAGCACCTGCTCCAATACATTTTCTGTGTAGTGAAGAGGACGCTCTGCAAATTGAAATTTGTATTTGTTAGTATAAATTTTAAAAATTATCTTGAAAATACATGTATATAGCAATATATGTGATCATATCTTAGGTTACACAGTAATAACATGAGAAGTACACACAAGAAACCCTAATTCCTACAGAATTATTAAGCACATAGTTAAATTTATTGTATTAATCTGTGAACAATATTTTTTGTTATGCAACTATTTTTTCTTAGGTACAGAAGTGCTTTCTATTGGGTAAAATTTCAGGAAAGTACCCTTAGTACAATGAACATGTGTCTTCTTCTATCTTCTTTTTAACGTAGACAATATTCTGGTTTAGAGAGAGCTGATAACTTGCACATGCAATTAAGTAACTTTAAAAAGACAGCAAAACTAATTTTGTCTAACACTAATAAACATGTCTTTTAATTCTGTGTCCCAAAAAGATTAGAATCTTATAATTTTTGATAAATATGAATGAATAATTTATAGGTTTTATTTATAGGTTTTAATTTTCATACTTAATATGAAATTATAAAACATTATAAAGAAAATATGAAAATAATTACAAAATAGTACTATTTAACTATTAGTAGAAGTATCAATCAAGAACATTATGTGGCAATATTATACATTGTTGATATATAATAATAGTCCAATAAGCAAGAAATTAAATGAGTTAAAAAGTTTCCTTTTGATGAATCTTCATCCATATCTTTTTTGTTTTAGACAAATGAATCAGGCATTCACAGCATGGAGTTTTAAAATGTCTTACAATTACAATCAAAGTTTCATAAGGAAGTTTTGTTGGTGATTAAAATATGCCAATCAGTTAATAAAATATAATGACAGAAGTATATGCTGGAAAAAAAATTCAAACTTTCATGGTGCACTGAAAATAGCATAATTAGCAAGAAGAGAAGCTCTGACATGAAGATGTTGACGCTGCTTTCTCCTAGTCATATATGTCGACTCAACCCTCCTACATATAATGAACATAGGACTTGAACTTCCTGGGGTTATTTTTTGGTACTGGGGAACGAACTCAGGACCCTGCGCTTGCAAGGCAGGTGGTGGAACCACTGAGCTAAATCCCCCGCCCGAACTTTCTGTTTTCAAAGTAATATTGCCAGTGATAAACAAGAATAAGCATGCAAAAGGCATTATACATAACCCATATTGTGACTTATAATAAAAGCACAGATAAAATGGATCAAATATATCACATCCTCCCTAATTCTGCTTTCTCAGGTTATGGCTACATCATTGGAGGAGTTACCAATAATCCCAAGTCCTCAAAAGAAAATATGTTTTCTGCTTCCATGTAATTTACCAGATCTTTGCTTTTTATCCAGTAAAGTGAAATCCAGTTCATTCTGTGTTTATTGGAGCAAGCCTATTTATTATTTATAATGGGAATTTTTAAAAGAGAGGCATTAATCCATTCATCTTAAAATCTGTATCTCTATTTACTATTATATTTCTTTGCATATGGCAGAGTAATGAGTACATAATCGATGCTCGATAAATATTTCAGGTAATAACTACTAAATGAATTTTTTTGAGGCCATAAATTAACAGAAAATATTTGTTATAAGATCACCAGATAAAATGATTTTTTAAACTAGAAAAAAAATTGTGCTTCATCAGTATTATTGCTCTCCTTCATATAGTTTTCCAAAAGCTTGGCCAAATACCATAAATGGAATCAGTCACTGATTAACCTATGAATTTGTTTCTTACCATGAAAATCAGAAGTATCTAAATGTCAAGCTAATTATAGAATAAGCCCTCTCTTTACATTTGGTATATAATTCTTGATAGCACTGCTTAGTAGCTCTGAGACATTACTGATCCCATTAACAGCTGTCATTTCTGGAATAACAACTATATATCATATATTATAAACATTGTATATTTATTTTACATCAGTCATCAGTTTAAACTCTTACAATAACATTCAATATACATACTATTATTTGCATTGATATTTTATAGTCACATAATGGTTAAATCAAGGAATAAAGAGTTGAATCCTAAACTTTTCTGACTTTAAAGTTCCAATTTTTAACTATTATACTTAACAGTAGTGATAGTTTCTCACATGTAACTAAGTTTTGTTTTATTATGTTTTCAAAGATTGAACAAGGTATTGAAAGAAAGAAAGAAAGGAAAAGAAAAGAAAAAAGAGAAAAGAAAAGAAAAGAAAGATCAGTTCATGGTTTGCCTTTCACTTTCCTATCATACTTGAGAAGATGGCAAGGAAATGATGGCAAGATATATTCAACACTCTGCATGTAAGGAAATCAGTGATAGAGCAGTTGCGTTGACCAAGCAGGATTCATGTTCTTAACTGGAACAAAGCATGTAACTTGGAATAAAAACTGACTCTCCTTGGTTACAGGATTTAATTGGTAATGAGACTTCCAAATGTTAGAATATTTACATTAAAGAGGGTCAGTATTACACACTATTACAAGTAGATACTAGGTGACAGAAACAAAGTGTTCTTAATTATGCTAAAATATATTACAGCAGATATGGAGGTTTATCAATAGGCATATAAATTATTTTGGATTTCAAAAAGTATACTGTTCACATCAGTATCATAGCATGAAATACTACAGGAGAAGGAAAACCTTGCAAACCCAAGATACTGAAGAACACAGTTGAAAATGAGATGGAAAGAAAAATATGTATTAGACTGCCAAATGCTACCATTATGAAATGGCATTAATTATCACCTTAAGAAAGAGATAAGAAGCAGAAAAACTGGATTGAGTCAAGCACTGTTGGACTATAAACTTTTACAAAAAAAATTTATCTATAGTCACAACCTGTCAAGATAGATTATATGGTAAGTCATTTGACATTAGGGTATTATGAAAAATAAGTAACTTTTATAATATCAACAGAATAAAAATTGCTAAAAGTTCAGGGTAATCCTTGAGAAGAATAGGTTTCCAAAGACAAGTATGACTTCCTCAAAAGTCAGTATCTTAGTGCCAGACTTTTAAGGGCCGTGTAAGCCTTTCTCTGTCCCATTCACGTGATCAGGGTGGTAGAAGTGCTTCATGTGTCAATGAGGAGTACCACAAGAATCCTTTTTAACAATTAGATCTTTCATATCATAGTAGTTATGAGAAAGGAAAAAGAAAACATTTTGCTATGATACTGCTGAATAGAAAGTAAGTGATTCATAATTCAAACCTCTCAGTGAAATCTATTTATGAGATTCCTCAGGCAGTTGTTTCAAGATGTAAAGGACCTAGAGGGTACAGTGCTATATTGGCAGAGGATATGATCAGTTTCCAGGTGAAGATTAGAACAACAGAATATTCTAGAAGAGCAGCTACTGATGGAGGGAATAGCCTCTCTGCTAAGGTTTGGAATCACTGCGTATTTCCCAAAGGCCAGGTGTTGAAGGATTAGTTTCTAGAGCCTGGCACAACTGGGAGGAGGTAAAACCCTTAGGGGATAGGGACTAGTATGAAAAAGTTAGGTTATTGAGGGCATGCCCTTGAAGGGATACAGAAACCCTGACTTCTGTCTTTGATTCCCAGCCGCCACAGTGAGCAGCTTTACTCTGTCACATGCTCCCCACCATGATGTTATGCCTCCCCACAGGCTCAAAAGCAATGGTGCCAACTGGTAATGGGCTGAAACTTCTGAAACTGTCAACCAAGAGAAACCTTCCCTCCTTCTAAGCTGATTTACCTCAGGTATCTGTCACAGCAATGGAAAGCCAACCAACATACTCTGCTACTGTGGACTGCAGCTTGCCCTAACAACTGGCATGAGTGGGTCAAAGATTCTTGACATCTTTCAAGATGTGCAAAATAAGTGTTTTCTATCCAGCACAAATTTAAAGTGCCCCAACAGGAATTCATTTAAAAGGAAATCCTATATATAAATGTATTGAACATAAAGTCTAACTCAACTTTGTATATTTATATGACTGTAATATAAAATCAAGGTATGAAAAATACTTTCCATGCTTGAAGCCTAAACTTAATGTTCCATGAATCTGTCATATAGAGATTGTCCTTTGTTTTAGTGAGAACTTTTCTAAGAATTGTTCTCCATTTCACCAATGATGATAATGCTGCTTATATTACAGGCCACAAAATTAACATGTTATTCTGAACTTGTGACTATAGTGATTCCATTTATAGGCGAAAGAATCTATTATCATCATTTGTGACTACATATGCATATTATATAATCATAAACACATGCTTTAATGCATGTTTCCCTTAACTATTCTGATAATATCTGGGGTATTATACTAAATTTTAAAACAAGTATAATAGGCTATCTGAAAAAGGTAAAGTGAATAGTATGGAATATTTATCACATAAATAGGGCACTGAATATGACAGGGTAGAGAAATACTGTTTTATCCATTTATTAATTTTTGATCATTTCATTACTTGGAGTATTTATTTTTATATTAGGAACTCGCCAATTTTCCACTGACATTCTTTCTACCAACTATAATCTTGTGATTAGTATTATGCCTTTCATTTAATCTTCTTTTTTATTTCACTGTATCTCCCCTGCACGTTACTAGAAATAAAGCTTTTAACAGTTGGGAAGGTCAGTGATGTGCAGGTTCCATCTACTTTAGTCAACCAACATAATCACAGGCCCTTTTCTTGGGTCTCTACAATTGTTCCACTAGAAGCAGTAAAAACATCCTAGTTTTCTCTCTGCCAATTTCTACAGTACAGTTGACCAAACACTAACATTATGCCAAATTTGAATTCTTAACTCCAAATGTATGTTTTTGACATACACAGGATATTTCTTTTATTCAGACATGCACAAATCAAATCAACTTGATGCCTATTTGTATCTTCATTAGGATAACTTTTTCTTTCCTTTTTATTAGAAAGGAATAACAACACAAAATCAACCAAATCTTAGCATTCTGTGGTCTGATTATCACATGCAATTGGATAACGAGTCATTTTCAGGGTAAGAAGCCCCTAATTTTCCGAAAGGAAATTTCAAAAACAATGTTTTCAGGCAGAATGTAATCCTACCAACTGTATGTATTTCCGGTCATCATTCATTCAATTTGTTCCTCTCTGTTAGGAGGACCAATGACCAAAGGCACAAAGCTCCAATATTATGACAAAGGAGTATCCTTTAAACCAGTGATGGTGAATCTTTTAGAGCTTTCAATGACAACAAACACGTGTTATAAGTTTGCCACCAATGCTTTAATCTAATTTAATCCTTGAAAAAATAAGCGTTAGTAGGGAGAAGATGCCTACTGTCTTAGTTACTTTTCTCTTGTTGCTGAGACAAAATACCCAACACCAAAGTTAATGGGGGAAAGGTTTATTTGGCTCACAGTTTATAGAGGTTTCAGTCCATAATTGGCTGGCTTCAAAGCAGGGTGGCAGAAGAGCATCTCAGAGGAGAACACTAGTTGATGGTGGTCACAAGGTAGCAAAAGGAACAAGAGACCTTAACAGTATCTTTCTGCCTCTTTTATCTTAGACTACTTAGGGTACATAGCACTCACGCCCTTAATCCTAGTGCCCTCAGGCCTAGCACTGCACCATGTGACTTAAAATATGTGACTCAGTATTCTCCAGTGAATCTTCTCAAATAAACAGAAATAGAAGTATGCAGGAAATAATCAACTGCCCAAACTCTAACCATGACTTGGAAATCTAATCTACAAGCAGAGTTATCTTTACATGCACTTTCTCCATTTGGATATATCTGTATAAAGAGCCACAATCCAAGTCACTTAGAACCAGAATAGATACATTCCTTTATTTTCTTTTTCTACCTCAGTTAAGAAGATGTTAATAGGGAATGTTTATATCAGTGCACTATCCTACAGGTTGTGAGAACTATAAAGATATGTTAAGTGTCCTAAAAAAGCAGGGTCAAAGGAAAAGCCAGCTATGTAAACAATTCTATTCTACAAGTTAGATGGTAGGTAGTATTATAAATACAGAAACAAATGATCAAAACTAAATAAGTGCAAACTATGTTCATCTGAATGTCACCTCTGAGCCAGGGACACTTGAGCTGGATTTAAGGATGAACAGATAATGGCAAAATAATGAAAAAAGTTTTATTTGGTAGAACAACATAATCTAATCTATGATTAATACAGATAATTCTGGAAATAATGTCAACAGATATCTTTCACAAATACAATGATGCTGGTAAGCTGGGCCCTTTATGAAACTTAAATAAAAAGAAAAATCAAAAGACTCTACTATGACTGAATCACACAGTCATATCGTAGTATGCTTTATTTAATAGATGTTAACTGTATGGCACCATGCTAGATATTAAAGACAAAAAAGAAAAGAAATAACTGAATCCCTACTTCATTCCAAAAAGCTCCTGTCTAGACAAACATAAATTCAGGTGCCAGACAGTACAAAAAGAGAATGGAGAACAAGCAATGAAACTCTGAATATGGATTTTAAAGGAGATAATCAAGTGGGCCAGACAGAGGAAGAACACAGGTTTACATGAGAAATGATACTCATATGTTAGTCAAGTGCAAAGAATGGAATATATTTTCTATAAAGAAGTTATAAAATAAGGAAAGATGGCAAAGGAAATTGAAGCAAGGGAAATCTCACATTTAAATGGAAAGAAGAAACTAAAAATGAGTCAAAATGACTAGAGAACCGAGAGGAGAATCTAAGCAGGATTAAAAATGGAATGAAAATCATCAAAGGAAAGGGAAAGGTCATTAACAATGCCACAGAAAAGACAGGTAAAGCCTGAGGCAAATCTATTTGGTTTTGACAGTTGGGGTAAGGGGCCAAGGGATTATAGGAGTCATTTGCTAGAGCAGTTCTGTCCATGGGGGTACTGAGCACTGACACGAGGGAACTTGGATCTTGGCAATGTATTCTGAAAAAATATCTAGGCACAAAGTCAGTTTTTCAGACAACTGTCCATAATAATGAGAAATAAAGAATTAAAACATTAAGAAGGACTAGTCAAAAACAAAGCACCCATTCATTCTGATTATATTCTAACACCGACTGCAACACTTCTAATGATGCACAATAGGGTATTTCAACATTGAATTTTAAATTTTACTTTACCTTGAAGGTGGCAAGGTTTTCCTTTTGGCAGTTTGATAGCTACACTTGAAAAGGTCCCAAGACCTTAGTAGATATTAGCTAGACAGATGGTCAAAGTACAGACATTCTTCATCATTTTTTTTTCTTAGAGGCCTTTAAAACCAAATGGTGTTGTCAGAATATTAAACTTATGCAGCACTTGACTATTGGGGTGGTCACGTTGTTTTAAAAGATCTCTTTACCCTTCAATTTCTTTGGAGTGAACAATGACAAAATATTCAATAAAGATGGAAGAAAATAGCTAAAAGAAAAAGCTTCTGCTGGGCTTAACATAAAATTTTTTTAGAATAATAATCTTTATATATACATGCTTTGTTCTTCTTAAATTAGTGGCATATAAGAATGGTAGCAGTGACACTTAGAATATTTTTATAAATCTCACTGCTTGTTCTTATAAACAAAGGCCTTTCATGAGGCAAAAACAGAGCTATCTAATGCTTAACATTTTATTTTTATAGTCAATACAAAATCAATTATTTTGGTGCATAAATTCATAGGAAGATAACCTTGACTGGTGATAACATGTAACATGCACTAAGACAGAAGGGAATTTATAACAAGAGGCTAATCTTTAGGAAAACATAAAATGTTAGTAATGACTTCTCCTCCCAAATAAGAATATTTCTTCAAACTATAAAGAATTTAAGAATTCCTAACATGAAAATCACTTACCTAGCTCTTCATTTTCAATGACTTCAAATGTGGCCCACACATCATCTTTTGTAGGAAGGATATTTTTTATTGCTAATATGTCACTAGTTAATTCTTCTGCTTCCATCACAGGAGATATCTGCAAAAAAGGCAATGTCTTTAAAAACTATGTCAAACACAGAAGCAGCCTTGTGCTATAGCAATGCTACTCTCAATCTATCAATACCCCATTTCCTAGTATGATAAAAACTACCTTCTCTATAATGAAGAAGACAGCATGTTTAGATAATCTCCATTAAATTTAATATGATTTAATGTAAATGCAAAGGGATATTACAGTACAGAGATAATTATGAAGGATTTGCTCACTTAGTGAGAAAGGAAGAGAAGATGTTCTTAGTCACACACAGACTTTTACCAGGCAACAAATCCAATTATCTCCTAGGAGTAAACTTTCCATTTCTATTTCAGTTCTATAATCACGAGTACAGAGTGACTTGCTTTATTCAGACTGGGCCTTAATTATACACAGTTGACTGACTGCTGATATCCTGCCAAGAAGTCCCCGGGTTTTGATAGTCTGTGGTGTGCTCTGCCATGCCAAGTGACAGATGGTGGGATACCAACGTATGTGGGAGCCAGGATTTCAGAGCACAGGCCAGACTCAGCAGTGCCAGCCCAGGGCCCAGCTCCACCAGAGTCCTAAAGCTGGAGGCCACTGCAGAAGCGTACTACTTCTTCCTGGATTTCTGGGTTTTCTGATTAACTTCTTCCTTTTTATTTTATTTTCTTCTAATCTTCAATGCACGCTGGCCAAAACCACTTCTTTAGAATTTAGTAATCATATGAAACAAATTTTAAACATTAGCACATTGTGAACACAACTTAAGTTTACATAGCTCTCTTCTAAAACTTCTTAGTAAAGAAATGTGCTTATTTCCATTTCTACTCTCCCTTGTTATTTTTAAGCCTGTTGGACATATATAATTAACAAAAATATTTTTCACTATAGGTAACACACATGATCTATCTTTTCTACTTCATGAAATTTAGGGTTTAAGGAATATATTAAATATATAATAAAGTATATTTTTGTATTTAGAAAAGCTCAACAAAATATAAGCTTTAAAAAATGTTAGCATTTGGGGAAAGTGGAGAATTCCAAACAACAAGAACAGTGTATGAATCATTTCAATGTTGCTTTTGATCTACATTAATTTAAAATTTTTAAAAGAAGAGCCGTTCTTCAAAAACAGTAATTACTGAGAAGGAAAGCTTGTGAAATAGACAGCGGCGAAGTGCCTTAGCTTGAAGTAGGATGACCGGATGGATCCCAAAAGAAGAAACCCAAAGCCCCTCTTACAGACAACTAGGACTCCACACTTAGGAAATTATTACTCTGTGGCATGTATGGGTCAGTGTAATGATCACCAGGTTGGGAAGATGATGACGCAGGTTTGTATGTGGGCTTAACTTCCTTCAATTCCCAGTTCCCATTCCTCTAAACTAGGATGTTAGCTACTTCATCTACCTCCAGGGGTTGAGGTAATGATCAATTTAAGATTTCTGTAAAGTCTTAAGCATGGAAATGCATGTTACTGGTTATTTTTGAATAGTTTTTTGAATATTTTTAAAGAACATTTGGAGTTGTTCTAGATGAAAATGTAGTCTTATCTATATATATGCAAGATAATGTGAGAACTTTGCTAAACTACAATAATTTGTTATAGCTCTATAAGTTAGATAAAATTAAAATGTGCTACTAAAGAGTGTATGTAAAGACACAGTTAAATCATGTGCTGTGACTGTCTCTTCCAGCATTAGTAACTGACATGTGCTGACTGATCTATCCTAGTTTCTCATGTGCCTTACGATCAAAATCACACATTTAGTATAAGAACTAGCACCTGGACAAGGACTGGCCAGGCAAATGCCTCACAAAGTATTTGATCATAGAGCCAATGCTCATAATATTTCAGCTACAAGTTCTAAGTAAGGTAGCTAGTGCCATATAGTCATAATATATAAACATGAGAAATATCTAAATTAATAATTACAATACATTTAACATAAAGTCTAAAACTATCATATGCTGTTGTCGGGAGCAATCCTACATAATTTTGGGGGGAAATCATTTGTTTAAGCCTAGTTCTCCTGCTTACAGGCCAGCTATGGCATGTAGAAACATTAACTCCATTTTGGCCTCCGGTCACAGCTAAGACCTCAATAGTCCGGTGATGCTGTGTTGTTCTAGGACAAGATTACACCAGCTGAAGACATCCTGCAAGGAACAAAATCTTCATCTGCATAGTTCCTCATTGTTCGAGGACTTGTGCTGCCCCTAGTCATCTGTTACATTTGTTTCTCCAGATATACTGAACTCTCTATCCTAAGTCATTTGTTACATTTGTTTCTCCCAATGCAATGAATAAAGGTGTGACAGGTTCAAGGGCTTTCCTTTTTGCCACCCAGAGCAGCACTGA
This sequence comes from Heterocephalus glaber, assembly GCF_000247695.1. The sequence goes on from NW_004624840.1 coordinate 4,679,037, forward strand.
TCAGCCCCAAAGCTCAGCTTCTTCTCAAAGTCTCATTTTTTCTACCTTTTCTGTATAATAATTCACCATGTGCTGTTGTGGCTTGCGGGAGACTAGGACTTACTGCAGAGGTTCTAGTAACGTCCCCTTTCCCTGTTCCCTACATGTGATTAATGTTGGACTTTAATAAGGGTAAGAACCTAAAGTTGAACTTCTCTTACATGGCAGGATGTCTATTATTCAGGCAAGAAAAGTAGCCTTACCAAATAACATGAAATGCCACAGTCACTAAACACAAGGCAAATTAATTACTGAATATAGAAGTATGAGAAGGATCTGTTTCAATTCAGCATGAATGATCAATATTCCCAAGAAAAGGGTTATCCAATATTCAAATAATTTGGAAGAATGATGTTAAAGTACAGGAAACAAAGGTGAGCAATTAATAATAATACCATTATAGTAATAGATATCTGTAAACATTTGCTTAAGAAATAGGTGTTTCACATGTGTAAATTTAATGAATCCTCACATCAATGATATGATGTAAAAACCGTGACTTTTTCTCATGTTATAAATGAGAAGACTGAGGCTGAGACAGTGCTAATAATTTGCCTAATGTTAAGAAGTTAGGAAGGGAAGAACCAAGTATTCGAGTTCATATAATTTTCCAAAAGCTACAGAAAATCCAACCTTTCCAAATGACTGAAACATAAAATTCCTGGAGAATACTGCTATGAAAATACAACCATCAGTCATTCTTTTAACTGCAAAAGTAACGTAAAATATTTTAAAAACTGGAAAGTTCAAAATATGTAAAATGATTCTAATACTTACGATATCCAACACAACTCACCCGAATTATAATACTACAGTCTGGTTCCTTCCTTTCTACATACACTTCAATTAACAAATCTCCAGCCTGGGAAACCTAGAAAAGGCAGATGTGAAGACAGCACATATATATCACTAAAAATATATACAGCACTTAATGGAATTTTAAAATTCTCATATTTCTTAATATTCCACAACACTGAAATTAGCTCTATTCCCTTGTTCACAAGCATGATGTATTTATTTCAACATAAAAGTTAATGACAAGGATCCAGGACACAAATGTCACAACCTCAAAGTGACCTTTTAACTCTCATTTGAGAGCTTAATGGTCTCAAATATCCCTTACATTGTTACTGAAATCATGAATATGGCTACAGTGGGAATAAGCTGACTTTGAAAACAGAGGTCATATGGGCCATCACCATGTACCTTAACTGGATAAACAAAATGAGGAGTCAAAATAAGCCATATGTAACTCTGCTCTAAACCGTAATGTACCCATAGCATCAATAATTAAAAGACAAAATAGGTCTTGTTAAATTTTCAAAAAGGTGATAAATACCAAAGTTTGAAATTAAAGGATAAATTAGGTCAGACCTATATTAAAACTATAAAGAGGGCCGGGGATTTAGCTCAATGGTTCTGCCACCTGCCTCACAAGTGCAAGGTCCTGAGTTCGATCTCTGGTACAAAAAACTAAAAAACAAAACGAAACAAAAAAAACTACAAAGAGAAAGTGAGTTTAGTAAAATAAATAAAATAAATACTTGAAGTGATAGAATAGGCAGACAATGAAAGTTTATTTATTTTAATTATCCTTATTAAGAGTTTAAGAACAGCATTTGGGTCTAAGAGAAGATACAAGTCAGAAAATAAAAATAAAAATAAAATTTTGAAAAATATTTTAAGTTCTTTTCAGAAATTCAGGGTTACATAACCACTTACAAATAACATTCATCACTCAATATATTTAAAATGATTATAATGGAGAAGAAATCATTGTGAAAGTAAATTTGCCACACTATAAAATCTGATGATTAAATTTATGGGCAAAACATTAAAAATGTACTTTGAAAAAGTGTTCATAATTATTCTGTTACCACAGGCATATAAAAGATCATTTCCAATTTTTCTTTCTCATTTTCGATGCTATGCAAAATTCTAGGAAGAAAAAGATACAGCTGAAATGTTTTGCTCTTCACTATGTTTGCAAAACTCTCCAGGAAGGACACATTTAAAAAATTTAAAAAGGCCAACACAAAGAACTCATAGAGAAAAGCCATAAAGAAAAAAAAGCTAAGAAATTCAAACAGAGGAAGGACACAGACTGTTAGAAAAATACTCAAGAGGAGAGTTTTGAGTAAAGAAAAACTCAAGCAAGAGAACCAATTTTTCCAAATTCTTCTACTTTCCTATTTACTGTATTATTTAGACTTGTTTTCTTAATTTTTTTTCTTATACTAGATTTGAAAGCATTCAAGATTCAGTTCTCTATTGTATTATGAATATAAAAGACAAACATGCAAAAGTGTATTCATACTTTTCTAATAACAATATAGATAATACTGCTAAAGATTACCTCTCAGGCTCATACAATCCTTATACTCACAAAATAGTGAGAATTTTTAAAAGAACTGATAATGAACCAGAGTCTAGCTCCCCTGGAAGTTGCACTAATTACTTTGGGTCAAAATGGATACAATAATTTTTTAAGTATATGATATCATAGTATTAGTACTGAGGAATCTACAAATGTTGCCTCATCTTCTTCACATGGAATGATAGTTCCAATGCTTCCTCTTTTATTAGTGGTAGACATTTCAAGATTTAGGCAAATTTAGGGTTTAACAAGGAAGCATTTGCTTCATTATCTGACTATAATAATAAACAGAGCACATATGACCCACTTCTATTACTTACACTGGAACCTTGAATCCACTATAATTCCTAGTTACTACAAGATGATTAATGGTCAGCCTTAAGAGGTTCCAACAAATATTCATCAAACAATGTAAGGTACCATGGGAAAGCATAATGCAACCTGAAAACACACATCTTGTGTAATACGACCAAGGAAAGCAAGAGAGAATTTAGAAAAGTTGACTTAAAAATTAGCCTGTATTACAAAGATCACATTAGAAAGTCTCTCATTAATATAAACAAGTGAGAGCACACAAAGCAAAAGCATGTAAGAAATAATTTATATTTTCAAAATCATGATGGAAAGAATCATTTTGCTCTCTGAATTTGCAATTTCTTCTAGCATTTTTTTGGCTTTAAATGCTTCTTTTGAAATCCACTGGCATTATCAATAGTTTTTTGTTTGTTTGTTTTTTGGTACCGGGAATCGAACTTGGGACCTTGCGCTTGCGAGGCAGGCTCCAGAACCACTGAGCTAAATTCCTGGCCCTATCAATAGTTTTTTTTTATTAAATCTTGATAATAAATATATTTTTCTTCTATAGTTAAAATTATGTTAACATATTATGCATAGATATATCAGATTGCAGAATCACACGATTACTTTATCAAGGTTCTTTTTCCTCATTCTACTTTCCTTCAAATAGGAACTTGAAAACACAAGAAATATTTTTATTTACAATCGAAGTTTTTGTTTTTGTTTAATTTTTTAGAAATCTAACTATTACTACTCACTTGAGTGTCTTTCCACTTGGTAATAAAGCTATTTTCTATGTCCATTTGTTTGACTTGGTCTTCTTTAACCTGTTTAAAATATAATTTGGGACATTCTAATAATGTAGAACACAAGATCTGAAGATACTCATCCTCAATAACTCTTAAGGAATTTAAATGCTAACAAGTTAAAAATAAATGAGAATGGCCACCTTAATCAGAATGGGCCCACACAGCTAGGGCAGAAATAAAGCCAACAAGACAGTCTCATAATGACCAGAGCATGTGTGCATGCCATTCCTTCAGGCTGCAGCTTCCACAGGGGAAAGCCCTATTGCTAAGGAGATTTAAACAAGTGAAGGGATTGATGACTGGTTTCTGAAAGTTGTTGTAGGTTGAGAATTATGACTCAAACCAAAATTTTGAATGCTTATTAAATTTTTAACATCTAGGAAAAGATAGGTTTAACCTATGAAAATAATCATTTAATTTCTATAAATGGAATGGGACAAAACTAGAATATATAGAGAGCATGTAAAGCCACACATTTTTTTTCTATTTTATTTTCTCTAGCAACAGATTATTGCAAGAAGTTGCTACTGATCAAAAACAGTGAACACACATACAAAGAAATAGAGAGGAGATCAAAGAGCAAAGAAAATCAAACAACCATGATGTCCATTCTATAATTTAAACTGAAACTGTGATTTAGTTTATTTTATTAAAATAGTTCTTTTTTACTTCACTAAGGAACCTTGTAATAAGTTATTCTAATGAGAATGTAGGCCTCTATAGATGATGGTCATCTATGCTATTATACTAACCCATTTCATTTCATCTGGCATATCCAGACCTCCAGAAAACAAGGAAGTCCTTAAACACAGTTTAGTAGAAAGCTCACAAAGGTTATGTAACGAATCTGAGACACTAGAATTGGACCTTTGACATAGACCTACCATATTCTAATCATAGGCTTATTTCATCCATTTTCACTTAGATGAACTATGAAAGCATTCTATCCTTGCAAATTATTGATAAAATATGAAAACACTAACGTCACAAAACAGCAAATTCAAAAGTCAAGTAACTAAAACAGTGATAACATAATGAAAACCATGGAATAATAATATTTCAGAATTTTTCTTTTTCTCTAGTTGGAAGCACAATTTTTAAAAAACTTAAGACACTTTCAATTGTACAATTTAAAATCCTGGTGTTTATTAAATTTGTTAAATTCATAATTTTACAACTTTTCATAGACATACTTAATGCATACACATACTGAGAAAAATGCACATGCACAAAAAACCTTATAAATAGAACTATTTTGTCCAACAAAATCCAGATGGTAAAAATGCTTTAAAAGCAGATAAATTCAAATGAATACCTATAGGTTAGAAAGCTGGTTATATTTTAAAACTTTAAAAAATAATTATCCATTTTTTCCTCATTGCAAAATACAAATAAGGACAAATTATAACATTCAAAAATATGCATCTTTCTTTGCAAACAGTAACATCCAAACTATTTTAACAGGCAGGATATAAAATGCTTACCTCAAATATTTCAACGTAATTATTAATTAGGTCTTCGATTACATTCACTTCTTCACTAGTTTGTCCCTTAGTTTGAAACAAACATGATGAAAACACCAAAGCCAAATTATGGGCATTCATGTGATTGATTTCTGAGCATTTCTGAACCCTGTGAGAGAGAAGCACAGCTTATCATGACACACTTCCGTCTGAAAATTTCACAGAACTGAACTGTAAGCCAATATACTCATTTATCACTTGTTTTAAACAGACAGATATTAAAGTTCTTTAACATTAAAGGAACAATGGTGATTGAAAACACACATGGTGCTTTCTTCTAAGTAGCTCTGGAGTCTACCTAAGGACATAAGAAACTGCTGTTAAAGGAGAGATCAGTACAAGTCACACAACAGTACTTGATGCTGATTTAGAGGATGGGTTGGCCATGTCCATACAGTTATTTAGTGAGACAACCTGAGGCCAAAGCATAAACATGTGTATGCAGAGTGGTATAAAATGGCTTCTCAGACTGCAGTGTAATGACAGAAGAGAAAAGGAGGAGGAAATTAGTAGTGAACAAGATAGTAAGAGTGGACTGCTATGTATATAGTAGAGGTCTGAATTCCAGATTTGAGACTTGGCTAAATTTTCCTGAAAGTATGTATCAGGTAAGAAAGAACACCCGGCAACATGTATTTAGATGGTTATTCAAAATGGATATTGTTATATCTCAAAAAGCAAACTCTTCATTTAAAAAATAAACTGCACTTTTCTTGGATATAACTAAAAATGCCTTTTTAAAAATGAACAGATAGTGCCAGACAGGGTGGCTCATACCAGTAATTTCAGGTACTTAGGAAGTTGATCCAGAAGGATTGCAAGTTGCAGCTCTGCTTGGACAACTTAGAGAAACCATGTCTTAGGACAAAATATAAAAAAAGAACTGGGACATAGCTCAGTGGTACAGCACTTGCTAGGATATCCAAGACCTTGAGTTCAATCCCCAGTACCAGAGAAAAAGAGCAGATATGAACAAACAAGTCAACTTTTCTACTCAGTAAGCTATAACCCGGAGTCTTTCAAAAAGCATTTAAAGTATTCACAAATACAGATTCTTAGTGACTGAAATTTTTTAAATCTACAGCTATCACCCCAAGAAAGGTAAACTTACACTGATGAAAATGCAGTGGATGGGAATTATAAGTGGACATAGCTGATAATGGTCTCTATTTGTACTGCCTGCTCCACTGCCTGTTTAATTATATTTGGACATTTTAAAAATACACACAAAGGAAGAGAGAGCACACTCCATTAAAAAATATGGCAAGACTAACCTAGGTGGTCCTGCGAATACAGAATATAGATTCTGGTAGGTAACAAGAAAAAGGTAAACATGATGGTAACATATATGATAATGTAAGAAATTCATAATAAAATGCAAAACTATAGGCAGAGACAGAGCAAGTGCAAGCATCATATGTGATTTACAAGATGCAAAGGAAATTGGAATTTAATAATAAAGGAGGACATAGAAATTGTAGGCACCCCCCCAAAACCACTTCTGTACTTTTATAACACTAGACTGTAAACATCCAGAAAATTTATCTCCTTATCTGCCTCTGAGGCTAGACTCTCAGGTTCTCATAGTCAGGCACCCTTGCTTTAATCACACTTTACTGCATTATATACTGGTGAATGGAATTAAGTGGAAGTTACTGATGGCAGAAATGACCTTTCATCTAGGTTAGGGACTGAATTAAATGCTGCATCAACCTGATCTTATCCAAATTCATTTGTCAAACTTTTGACATTATCAAACATTACACCTTTCTTGAGACTGCTTCAGTAACATCATTCCGATCTGGCACTCTTTACTTCTTTTATTTTCAGCTTCTGAGACTACCTTAACTCCTGGAATAAACTGGATAAAATACAGAATTTATTTTTTTTCCTTTACGTCTTGGTCCCCAGATGCGAGCATTCCCAAGTGTTCAGTCTCTTTTCATTCAAACCTCATCAGATAGCCAACAAAACTGTTTCCTACTTAGTTTCTCTGCCTCTCCCAACCAGTCTGATCACTGGGGTACTGGGCTAAAACAGATTTGACCTGCTACTCAGGACTTTGAGGGATAAAGTTCAAATGTTTATGCATGTCCTGAAAAGCCTTTCAAAGCCTCCTGTCAGCTAACTAAATGGGCTCATCTCCATCTTAGTACTCACCTGTCCCAGAAGATATACTGTGTGTGTGTGTGTGTGTGTGTGTGTGTGTGTGTGAGACAGGCTCTTCCTATGTGGTCTCCAGGCTGGTCTTGGACTCCTAGGCTCAAATGTTCCTCCTGCCTTAGCCTTCCAAGTAACTGGGACTGCTTCTGTACCATTGTGTCTGCTTTTGTACTTTTATGTTTTTTTCCAACTTTATACCCAGTTGATATTTCTTTTTAAATCTGAAGTATATAAACATTCTCTGGAATTCCAGCCACAGTGATTTACTCATTCTTTCCTCTATAATTACATGCTTCATGATAAAATTATCTGTATTAAAATTTGTCCAGAATCTCATAGACTGTATTTGTATGACACAGTAAGAAAATCAGTTTTGCTGGGAATGTAACTTGGCAGTGGACATCTTCTTAGCATAGTCCCCAGCACCAAGGGGGAAAAACTACAGAAAAGAAAGAAAACAAAACCAAACCAGAAAATCAGTTTTACAATAGTAAGAGTTTATAATGCTTGATGAAAACTAGTGTTTGTAAAAGAGAAAAGACAACATGTTGTGAAAAGTTTCTAACCTAGATTCCAAGTAATATATTTTTAGATGATTTCAGCTTTATAAAAATTTATTCAAGGGAATATTTTATTCATACTGGGAGCTACAATATATTCCCTTAAGCAAAATTTACACTTATAAAAAGTTTTTATAATAATTCTTGCTAAGATTAATACACACAAAGCAATCTTTAGTTTTATCTTTAAATGCTATTTTAAACATCCTCCTCCTCCAGATCTCTCAATTCACCTTTTATTTCCTTCCAAATGCATAGTGACCTTAATGCCATGACATACAGAATGTTTTTAATTTTAAATATTTTCTCATCTGATCAGTGTGATATCAAATACCAGGGGTCAGGTAAGATATAAATTGATAATGAAAAGATAAAAGTCTATAATGAGGATACCAAAAGGAAACAGTCCTCAAAAACAGATTCCTGTCAGAGAACCCTGATCCCTCAACAATGAATCACTCAATCACTATAATTCCATGCTACATGTTTTTAAATTCTCTACACTAAAATCTGTCCCACATTGCATAGACAGATATAGACTAGAGACTATATCTGCATCATGTCATGCAATGAAAAATAATCTGTTCCTTCTCCAGCTCCTATCGAGTTTTAAAAGTCTTGCTTATACACTACATGTGTTTGGGGATTTTACATATGATTATTTCTGATTCACTTAAGAAATTCTCCAGTGCCATTTAACTGTGTGATTTTTAATTGCAGAAAAGAAGACTAAAGCAGTAAGTCTTAATGTACAGTGAAAGAGTCACAGTCACATGTAGAAGGTTGCCACACAACTTTAAGAAAAAACAATAACTATTTAAGTGCTATGTTTGAAATATCTGGAAAAGTTCAGGAACCCACCCACCTGTAAAGGTGTTCAATTATAGCTGCAAGGGTTGCACGGTTGACCCCTGGAAGGGTACGTATAAATGCTCCATACTTTTTAATTCTTTCCTTTTCATCTTGTGTATCTGGAGGGAAAAAAATCTTTAGATTTAAACTAATCCTTTATAAAATAAATCTGCCTTTCAAAAGTATTTAAAAAAAGTTACAAGTGTATTATAATAAATGATAAAATAGGGCTGCAGTAGAAAACTATAAATTGCCTATAATTGTGGAAAAGCATTTATTTACATAAATGTTCCATGGCTACATCCTACAGTTCTTATAATTTAAAAATAAAACACTTTAGGGCAGGGGATTTAGCTCAGTGGTTAAGCCACCTGTTTCAAAAGTGCAAGGACCCGAGTTTGATCCCCGGTACTAAAGAAAGAAAGGAGAGAGAGAGGGAGAGAGGGAGAGAGAGAGAGGGAGAGAGGGAGAGAGGGAGGGAGGGAGAGAGAGAGAGGGAGGGAAAGAAAAGAAAAGAAAAGAAAGAAAGAAAAGGAAAGAAAGCAAGCAAGCAAGCAAGCACTTTGAAAATGGGACAGTTTATTTTTTATCATCCACTTTAGAGACTATGAAATTTTTAGTACGAATACATTCAATTAATCAAATTGGAGTACAAATTGAAAAGCTAAGACAAAAGCTTTTTTTTTTTTTTTTTTGGTAACAGAAGCATTTTTTAACTCTGCCTATGAAGAGGTTTCATTACTTGTATTTGAAAGTGACGTTTTGGATTTTTTTTTTTTTTTTATGAAATGATGAAGATCTTCCCAAAGCAATGAACCGCCCCAGATCCAAGAAATGTGGGTTACCCTCTGATCCGTGTAAAGGGGATTTTAGCATCGCTGCCACCTTCAAATCTTTGAAGAAGCTCAGGGACAATGCAAGAGTCACATACAGGCCTTAACACTATGATCCAGATTCAGAAGGTGGTGGACCTTCTGCTTTTATTGTGGATAGAAATTCATTAGTCCCTGAAGAGGAAGATGAGAGGGAATTTCCCTTTACTCTTCTAATCCTGGAAGGTAAATCTGCAGAGAAACTACAGATTTCCTCAAAATTCTAGACTCTAAAGGATGTGTATGGTGGTTGTTCAGTCCTACCTACTACTGACCTAAGAAATGAATATGTTATTCTAAGAAACAGTTTGTGCTGACTTTGTAACTCAAAATTCACTTAAATGTTCCTTTCAATTTTCAACCACTTTGGAAACTAAATTTTTTCCATTTCCTGTTTAACACTACCTATTCTAAGCACAAAGAGCCAATAATACATTAATGATTCTTTAAAAGTTTTCAGACATCTTTAAAGAACATTGGGATCCCAGGGATTTAAGAAATTCTGTGACACATTTTTCAAGTATGCTCCTATTCAAAACTGCAAGTGATATCTCTTTGATATTGATTTAGCCTGCACATGAGATCTACAAGAGTAAACAGTCATCAATTTAAGTGCTGCAATAGATAATTCTATAAAAGCAATTAAGGGAAGATATCTGAATTAGATTCAAATACAAGGATTATGTATTATTCCTAGTATAATCCAAACATTTGCCTTCATGTACTCCAGTTTCTGTTGTAGGAGTAATTACATTTTATTCAATAAAATACAATTAATACTGCTATACTTAAAAATGAGAAGTCACACTAGTGTAAGACTTTTTGTGTCTCTTATAAGAATAACATAGGCATTTTCAAAATAAAGACAAGCAATTGGAAAGCAAAACTCAGGAAATGTTTTAGGTAATATAGAAAATACAATGAACAATTTAGCCCAGAATTCAGATAATTTAACAGAGTTCTTAAAAGAACATATCATGTAGAAAAAAAACACGTGGGTGTGCTACTCTGTGGTATTTCTGGGATCAGGGGCACAGGACACAGGAGAGTTCTTCAATAAGATCACTCAAGAGTCACTGTTCATCCCTATCAGAGCCAACAGAAGGCGTTTCTAAAGTGTCTGGCTCAGTAATACTGGATGTGAAGGCAAAGGACATACAGACTGTTCAGCCTAGTATTCAAAGCCTTCTCCAAGTAAATTCTCAAAGAATTCACACCAAAGTGAAAGGTGAACACGCTCTTTTCTGACACATGCCTACCAATTGCCAGCTATCTCCTCATGGTAGACTGATAACAGTAAAGACTTCTTGGTCATTTAAGAACTTTAGCAAAAATTGATTTGTTATATATTATGGATAACCGATTTTATAATAAAGATGAAATGTAAGCCTTCATAAAAGAGATACTACAAATAACTTTATAGTTATAACAAAATGATTGAAAAGTAAAAATGAATGTTGCAAGGAAACTGGATCTGAAGAGAGATATTTTAATTATATATCTTAGATTCCAGGAAATTATTCAATCAAATTTAGAGATCACAATTTACCTTACTGATTTAAAAAATATTTGGAAGTAAAAAATGGTCTTCAGAATTTGGTAGTTAAACTATGAAAAGTTTTACTTTAATAATATTACTACTCTTTAGTACTGATACTAATAAAGGTCAATACAGCAATAATTTTCAAATTGTAGCTATTTTGTGATATGATTTTAAATTTAATACTTTCAAATATATTAATTATATTTTTTAATGAACAAAGCTTTCAGTGAAAAAATTATTTTTTTCAACAAAGGAATAATAAAGAGCCCAAGTCAAAAATCATTTTTCAAAACAATCTTGAAATAGATTAAATTATAAGAAACATATAATTATGGTAAAAATCAAAGCTCAATTTTGAAAACTAAAGATTGAAAATTATTATATAAAAATGTGAGTATGTAGGAAATGTTTAGATTCCTAAGAAAAATAAAAATACAGTATGTATACAAATCACAAAAAGATTAAAATACAGAAAAATGAAAACAGCTTTAATAGACGAGATTAAAGACACTGCTTACATTTTAAAATATTTATTATCATAATGTTTCAGTATTACAATTATCAACTCTTTTAAATTAATGCATATGAAATAGGTTTTCATATATTTAATATGACCCAAAGAATGATTTACTAACTACTTTTCTAGGGTCATCTCTAAAGTTCTCTTCATTAGATGGAATCTAGGGACAATGAAGAGAGTAAAAAAATATGGTTATATATACTAACCATGTAAATGACAGAGAAAAAAACAAAAGTCATGATAATTTTCACATTATCAAAGACTTAACAATTTAACTATCAAGTCAGAAAGCAAACACGGATTCTGTCCTATACTCTATATATTACCTAAGGCAGAGACCCAGTATGGGTAGAGTTCTTTAGTGAGAAGTGCATCATCAATGTCAGAGAGAAATCTCTTCAGCACGCCTGTCACATCTTCAAGCTGATGCTTTCCAGCCCTCAATTTAAAACTTCTTGCATCCTTCTTGAAATTCTCCAGGAGTTCACTTATGTGCAAAGGATCACCACTCTTTTGATAGATATATCTGTATCCCAAACCTTTGTTTAAAACAAAAAAGTTTATATGAAAAAAAGTCTAAATTCAAAATCTACTTCAATAGAAAACTTTTTTGTGTTAGGATGATGAACAAGATGAAGAAATTATTATGCAGGACACGAGAGGCTGCCTACCATTAATTTCAGTGTTTAAAATGTAAACCTAAACAAACTATTCCACTCTTAGTTTTTAGCCAGTCTCTGGCCAGCAATTCCTCCAGTTCTTCACAGTCTATTTTGCAAATGTTCTTTTACGTCAAGGGCCCTATTCCCAATTACTGTCTCAGAATACAATCTTTTTTTTTTTTTGGTACTGGGGATTGACCTTGGGACCTTGAGCTTGTGAGGCAGGCACCAGAACCACTGAGCTAAATCCCCGGCCCTCAGAATACAATCTTGCCTCCATTCTGACAAAAGTAAAGCTCTCTGGTTAAAAAAAAAAAAAAAAATCCCAAACTTTCACCCTCATATTTGTGTATTAATTTCTTGCTTTCATCTTGACCTTCTATCCAAGCAAGAGTAAAGTAGTAATGATTAGCAGGTGGAAAAGATGATGATGACCTGATATAATGATGACATAAAATTTTTCCATTGGCTCCTCCCAAATTTCTTGCCCTTCTTCCTTTCCAAACCAGGTTGAGTTCCCTGTATGTATCCTTTCTACTGTTTCACATGCCTGTGAATTTTTTTTACCATACAATCTTCCTTCTGTGCCCAATTCCCACTCTGTTGGAAGCACTGTCATCAAGAATTATCAATAATGTCCTTCTTCCAGATGCTTTTCAGTTTTTAGCTAATGAGAACTACTTATAGCATTTGACACATCAGATGAATCTCTGTTAAAATTCTTTTAAGCTCACGACTTTCATATCATGATCTCTTATCTGTTTTTCTTCCTCCCTCTGTGGCTATTTTCTCAGTCTTCTCTTTATTTTGCTCATCTTGTCTTCACTAGTGAGTCCTGGATTTCATCCACAATTCTCTTTTCTTCTTGGCCCCCTAGAAAATTCCCTGAGTGAACCCATCCAAACTCATCATTCCAACTGCTACATATACACTTTGACCTTGGTTTTAATTTCTAAAATTTCACACATACACACATCCATACATATGCATTTATCATTAAACATTTATCCAACATGCAGAGACATACATTCATATTATTCATATCCTTACGGGCAAACCAAAAAAACTCAAAGAAATTACTTGTTCCATCTGCCACCTCACCACTGAACCCCAGCATTTTTATCTTGTTCCTCAATCTCAGTATATGTCATTGTCTTCTTGTCACACTGTAAGTCAGAACCTTTCTTCCTAAATCACAACATTAAAGAAAAAGCTGTCACGTATTCTTCATGATCTCACTCAAAACTGTCCTCTTCTCTGCAACCCATATGCTACTATTTTGTGCACTTACTAGTTCACGGTATTTTCACAACTCCCTGAACCTCTTCTTGTGCAGCCTAAGAATCTGTTTGCAGAATGCCAACCAAGTGATATAAAATATAGGCTGGTTTGTACCACTAGCAAGCTTGAATATCAAGACACTGCCCTCCCACTGCCTATAAGACAAAGAGGATTTTATTGAGATAGCTAAAAAATGGGCAGAGTTGGCTTACACTCCTACCTGCTGTATGCAACTCTTCTTACACTAATCTCTGGTCATATTTAACAAAACAAACTTCTCTGAAAAGACAAACATGAGCCTTCTTTTACCATCCCTCTCTGGGTACAATTTACTCCCACAATTCTGTATATGGAGATATTACTGTCTACTCACTTATGTCTCTATTCCATAATTTTATAAACTCCTAGAAGGCAAGGATTATCTTATTCTCTGAATATATCCAACAGTTACAAGTACTCTACATGGGTGGGCATGGTGGTCCATGCCTATAATCCCAGCACTAGGGAGGCTGAGGCAGGAGGAGTTGCAGGCCAACTTGGGCTACACAGGGAGTTGAAGGCTTCCCTGAACTACATTGCAAGACTCTGTCTTAAAAAAATAAAACAAAACAAATAGAACTCAATGGGCATTTGATAAATGATTGATTAATGCAAAAAATGGTAATTCTAAAACAAAACAAAACAAAACAAAACTTGTAACTATGTGTCTGAAATACTATGTTCCAGTTAAGGGAATTTCTAGTATAGCGTACAATTTTAGTTAACTGAATAAAATTTTGAATATGATTTTGTTCACATAAAGTAAAATAACTTATCTCAAGAAGTAACTTTTGTACTTGATTTTAAAAAGTTACAGTGCTAAAACCTATCCCTTAAACTTGGTCAAGTTCAAATCATGACATGAAGAGCACAAATAACTGGATGTTAACATAGTCAAGATGTTCAAAATAATTACCATCATGAAAACTGTAAGCCAACCACCTGTTCTCTATAATCATGGAGGGTTTCTATGTTTATATCAAATGTTTTCTTTTATACATTCTAATAGTAATGAAGCTATACCCCAAGTTCTAATCATATTGGCTTTATTACTTTCATGTGCAAGTTACTGCACCTTGTATTAGAGTTATGAAGGAGTTATAATACACAATATTTAGTTGAAAACAACCTAATGGTTAATGATTTTAAATTCAAATAACTACCACGAGGAAACTTCTAATTTCTCTAGAGAAATATTAAATAGGATACACTGGAGCTACTCAAATTATTTTAATCATTTTCCAGTTTAAGAAAGACCCTACACTGTTATGAAATTAACGTGATGTGAAAATTCCCAATGAAGTTATGTTCTTGCTAAAATATAATATGTGTGCAATTCATTTACACCTGTAAAACACAAGTGTACTAATACTGGATAACTGTAATAAATGAAGATGATAAGCTTCTATTCCCTCATTTTCAAATAAATTTGACTAGGGCTGATAGGAAAAATATAAACTGATTGTCATAGCAAGGACCTTCCTATAGTAAGGTCACATATGTGATCAGGTACATATTTTCAAGACCCATAATACAAACATAATAAGGCTGGACATTAATAATAACTACATTTAGATTATATTTGAAGTAAGATACTTAAAATACCAATCTCCTTATAAGAGATTAAAACACACACAGTACAAGCTTAATCCCAGAAAATGATTTTTGTCATAGTATTTGTTACTTCTAACATTTTCATACATATCATACATTGTCAGAACTTGAGCTGCATGGCTTTGTCTTTAATTTTTTACTGGCATTTCTTTGTTTCTAAGAACATTTAATAATGCATATTTTGCTGTGACCCTCTCATTAAGTATGCCTTTTCAAATCAAAACATCCAAAGACATCTCTAATAACAGAGCAAAATAATTAATGCATTTTCAATAATAATCATTTTACACTTTTCCACATGTGTACTCTAAATAAATAGCACTTACCTATAGGTTAAAAAATGGAAAATATTTCAATATAGTTAAGAAATATCTACTTTCAGAATATGAAAATATATGCAACTAAGAACAAACTTGAAGAATACATAAAAATTTGAAAATAAATGAGGAACAGTATAAAATACTCTATCATATAAAAGTAAATGGACTACACATATATACATTAAGTTATTTTTACTTGCTATTTACTCATAAAATTATCCAATGCAAAGAAATCAAAACTATTAAAATTAACAGACTTGGTTCTTAATAAAAAGATTTGAACAAAGCATGTTGAATGAAATAAATATGCATGTCTAAAGAAATCAAATTCTGGGCCAGAGATTTAGCTCAGTGGTGCTGCACCTGTCTTGCAAGCGCAAGGTCCTGAGTTCAATCCCCAGAACAAAATAAATAAATAAATAAATAATCAATCAAATTCTTTTACATATTATTCCATAGCTTTATACTTCTAAACTCATGCTTAAGCAGCTGAATTATTCTAGGTTTTATTCTAGACTTGGAACCACTAACAATAGTCTTTACTATATTTATGTACATTGTACAATATATTCTTTCAATATGTTATTTAACATTTCACACATATGATGGAAATAGTAAAAAATGTACTCTATTGTTTAAATGAGTTTTACTAGGAAAGGAATGACAATTAGCTGAATAGAGACCATGCTTTTATTTTTCACAGGCATAATTATGAAAGTAAAGTGCATTAATTCAGTCCAATGGAGGTGTCCCTTGGAAAGTGTAAGAATGATTCTGCTAGTTCTAAAGGTTGAATAATAACTATGTGATACATACCATACTGTGTAACAAATGCTATACAGCTGTTCACAATAATGGGAACGTCATTTTTGCTGAGCTGCTGATCTTGTAATGCATTACCATCTGTACCTGCTGCTTTTTCAATTGCAGTATGCCAGACTGTGAAATCCAACTTGCTATGCCCATGGATGTATAATGTTCTGTAAGGTTTAAAAAGCATTTTAAATTAGAATTTTTCTTTTAAAAAATTTCTTATTTCAAGACAGATTATCCTTAAATCCACCAAAATATGATCCTGTCTCACCCAATCAGAAAGACCTTCCATTTACCTTCCACCCACTTCTAGCTTCTACTCTGTCACTCTTTTACCTTGTCACAGCTCTCCTTGAATAAGGAGGTTCTCTGTCCCTACTTACCATGCCAACTTTTAATTCCTCCAATCTTTTTATTCTGTTTCTGAATAACTACACTAAAACCATAATGGCAACATGACCAGTAACTTCTAATAGAAATTTCTGGCTTTTTAAAAAAAAGATTTTAGAATCATAAATGATTTTATTTCACAAAAAAGTTGCCACATGGGCCTGGGATTTAGCTCAGTGGTTCTGTTGCCTGCCTCGAAAGCACAAGGACCCAAGTTTGATCCCCAGTACCAAAAAAAAAAGTGGCCACCTGATTTGGCTTTTATGGCACAATTGCTTTGAGATTTCTCTCATCTTTCTGGTCACTTATTCAGTCTCAAGCTCACTTCTCCTTTCTGAATAATAAGGTCATGTGTGATCTCTGCACCCACAAAAATTTCATGGACTCTCCAGGGATGAGTCACTCAGGCCAATGCTTTTATCCCCCATATGCAAACTCAGAATTTCCAAATCTCTATCTCGCCATTGCAACTGCCCCTTCTCAACTCAGATCCTGCTAAAATGCAAGCATATGGGAGCAGTTAAAGTATGGGAACTGCACTCAGACTTTCCAAATTGAAATTTTAGCTTTGCTGCTTACTTGCTTTGTAATTTTGGACAAGTTGTCACCTTGTCTGTGCCTCAGTTTTGCCACTGCTGAACTGAGGATGACAGAAGAACCTAGCTCAGCACGGAATAGATATTAATAACTAAGTAATGAAGAACAATTCGAATAAATATTTATTTTTGAACACCTTTATCTTAACATGTAACAAATTTGCCAAACATTTTTCTCTCCCCGTACTAAACTGCTCCTGGCATGCAACTCTCCACTTACTCCACCAGCAATTCAAGATTAACTCCGGCAGTTTCTCCCCCGAGTCACCACCATGTAAGTTCAGTCATAAAATTCTGTTGACTCTACTCCCTCAAAATATTCTGTCTCCTCTTCTTTCCAATTCTATCTAATTTTAGATCTTTGTATTGTTTCTTGAAGTCACTAAAAGCCCTAATCGAATTCCTTCCTCAATCCTCTACCCTTCTAGTCCCTACTCCTCACCACTATCAAAATGATCTTCTGAAAATCTAATGACATCCTATATGGATCACTGTAAAAGCTGTTTGTGAACTGGCCTGTATTTTGCCCTCCAAATGTAACTGACAGTCCTGTATATTCAAGACACTCATTTTTAAAAGATCACATTTCCTGTCTTTGTAATAAATATTTACCTCTCTGTCTACTCTAGCACAACCACAATGTCCATGTAACATTCCCAGAACCACTGTCCCTGATCTTTTTCTATGCTTAGTGGGTCACAAGTTTCCCATTTTAACTCATCAACAGGTGATTTGCCCTCTGTTAAACCATATGTTGAATCTGTGTATTTTAGCTACAAACTTTGCACAGCTGAGCTAGAAAAGGTACATCAGAAGACCTCTACACTGAAAACTACAGCACCCTGAAAAAGGAGATCAAGGAGTATATAAGAAAATGGAAAGTCATCCCTTGTTTCTGGGTAGGAAGAACCAATATAGTGAAAATGGCCATACTTCCAAAACTACTATATAGATTCAGTGCAATGCCAATTGAAATTTCAACAATATAATTCACAGAACTAGAGGAAACAATTCAAAAATTCATTTGGAACCAGAAGAGACCTAGAAAAGCAAAAGCAATTCTGGGCAACAGAGACATGGCTGGGGGTATCACAATACCCAACTTCAAGCTATACTGCAAAGCTACTGTGATAAAAACAGCATGGTACTGGCAAAGAAACAGACTCAAGGATCAGTGAAATAGATTAGAAAACGCAGAAACAACTTCAGACATACTTAGCCACCTCATCTTTGACAAAGGAGCCAACCACCCTCATTGGAGGAAAGATAGCCTATTTAATAAATGGTGTTGGAAAAACTGGATTTCAACCTGTCAGAGATTAAAACTAGAGCCATATCTATAACCATGCACTAAACTAAGATCTAAGTGGATTAAAGATCTAAATATTAAGACAGAAACACTAAACTTGCTAGAAGATAAGTTAGGTAGAACTCTTGAAGATATTGGCATAGGAAAAGACTTTATGAACAAAACCTCAGTAGCACGGGAACTAGCAGAAAGAATCAACAACTGGGATTTCATCTTATTGAAAAGCTTCTGCACTGCAAGAGAAACCACCAAAAGAGCTAACAGACAACCTACAATGTGGGAAAAAATTTTAGCAGCTGTACCTCAGACAAAGGTCTACTATCTAGAATATATAAAGAACTGAAAAAAATCAGACCCCCCCAAATTCAAAGACCCAATTCAAAACTGGGCATCTGAAATGAACAGACATTTCTCAGACAAAGAAGTAAAAGCAGCAAATGAACATATGAAAAAATGTTCAACATCACTGGTCATGGGAGAGATGTAGATGACAACACTGAGATTCCACCTCACCCCAGAAAGAATGGCTGCTATCAAGAAATCATCTAATAACAAATCCTGGCAGTGGAGGGGGCGGGGAGAAAGGAACCCTTCTCTATTGTTGGTGGGAGTGCAGATTGGTGCAACCACTGTGGAAATCAGTATGGAGATACCTCAAAGAACTAGGACTAGAGGTCCCATTTGACCCAGCTATTCCCCTGCTGGGTATTTTCCCAAAAGAATTAAAAGAATCATACCACAGCATTATATATGCACCCATGTTCATAGCGGCACAATTTGTAATAGCTAAAGCGTGGAAACAGCCCAAGTGCCCATCAACTGGAAACTGGATAAAGAAGATGTAGGTTTTTTATAAAAGCCATAAAGAACGAGAAACTAGAGATATTTATAGCTAAATGGATGCATATTGAGGCCATACTCTTAAGTGAAATAAATAAGACACACGTGTAAATACTGACTAGTTTCTCTAGGGTGAGAAACTGAGAGTGTAAATAAGGATTAAAAGGGTTAATAACTAATAATTGATACTTTGAAATAGGAAAAGGTCCAAAGGGGTAGGGGTGGTGGGAGAAGATGCGGAAAGGAAAAAATGGAAAGGAAATATTATGAGAAAAGAAAAAAAAATGGAAACGAGGTCTATGTAAATAGGGAAGGGTGGAGGGGTGAAGGGCGCACAGGGAATGAGGAAAAAATAAGAACCAAGATACATCATGTACAGGTACAAGCAACCAATGATAAATGTAAACGTACTGTATGCCTAAAATGTACCAATAAAAGAATTTAAGCAAAAAAGAAAAAGTACTTCAGTCTCTAGCCAACATATAGTACCTGACATTTAGCAGATACCTAACAGTTTTACCAGCACAAAGTTATCACTTGAAACAAATTAATTGTGCAGGTATTTCAAGTACACTCAAACTAAAACTATTCAATCTTGATTGCAGGCAATGAGAGGGCAACTTTTGATTTAAACCCTTCCTCTTCCCCCTCTCACCCAAATAAACAGACTCAGCTGCATGATCTTTGGGGATTCTGTAGAATGGGAGAAGAGTGCATCTTTTTATATTTCAGGTCATCATTGGCCATGATTTTAAAACATTCTAAAAACTCTTTATTTTCCTTTATTTTATAGTCTTCCAATGCTCCTTCAAGAAGTCGAAGCTACCACCACCTTAGCATACTTTCCTTTCCAGTGGTATATGAGCTAGCTAGAACAACCTTTTCCTTACAATTCTGCCTGTAATCATCTCTCGCTCTCTCACATACTTACTTATTGTTTTTATTTTACACACCACCATAGCAAATCTAGCCTACAGGTTTGTGATTTTATTTTTGAAGAATTCTGACACTTGTTCTAATACTTCTGTCATGTTTTTAGTCTTTCATTTATCTTACATCATCTGTTGCTCAGATCTACTTTACTGATGGATATACTGAAGTAAAATGATGTAACTCATAATTTCCCTGAAAAATATTAACCTCCTAATTATGTACACTTAGTCAAAATTGTCTTGCTAAATTCAGAAATTTAGGTAAAAATTAAAACTTAGCACTTCTGTTTTTATTTACATAT
The DNA here is from genome assembly GCF_000247695.1 of Heterocephalus glaber. The sequence continues at coordinate 4,699,690 of NW_004624840.1, forward strand.
ATTTTTACATGATAATTAGGCTCTAAATATAACACAAATCTCAGAAAGTGTTTACTTATTTATACATTACTATGGTAGGTTGTAAAAGAAATTCAAAATGCAATGGTCCTACAACACTAGTATAACTGTCACTAACTGTGAGCCTTTCAGATTTCAAATTTTCTTTCTAGTCAGAAGAAATCCCCTGATGACAAGTCTAGCTGTCTTCTTGTGAACTAGTGAGGTGTAGAAGAAGTAATGACAAGTTAACTCCTGAGTCAACTTGTCAGAGTGAATCCTAAAATATATTATCCATTGCAGTAGATGTCTGACATTTAATAGCATCAGTTCAACAACTTTCCTCTCTCATCCATATCTAAACTCTGCACATCAAATAAAGCATCACAAGACATTTTCAACACAAATGCCAGCCAACTTTGTAATTTTAAGTTTTTCACATAATCAATTCACATTTCTGGATAAAAATTCTGAGGAAAAATTCATGTGTACTCTGACAATCTGAAGTTATTTTGCTAAACTGTAATTAGAGAAATTAGATATTGTAATTGTCCATTACCCAAGCAAAAATTTCCAAATATCTTTCAAAATCATATAAAGAAATATAACTATTTGTTGTAATGAATTGAGGCAGTTCAGTAAGACCTAGAAAACAAGTCCCAGGACTAATAAAACAATTCTCTCAAAATTGCAATGTTTAAGTGTTGACAATCATATTTGAACTTGGTCTACAGACAAGAACCAGAAGCCTCTTCACAACTAATCGGATCAATAAGTTTGACTCCATAAGAACAAATTTACTTATAAAGAACATTTTAAATGAAACTTAAGAACAAATAACACACTACAAATATTACTGAAAAAGAAAATATCCTAAGCATTTACACAAAAAAACCCCCTAAGTCATTAACAGAAATAGTTATGCCACGAAAAGATAATTTGCAGAAAAAAATGTAAACTGCCAATAAACACTATGTATGAATAAAAGACATATACACAAAGCAGCAATAAGTCAAAAGCAATTTATCAAAAATGTAAAATGTGTACAGTTTCCCAGTAAAGACTAACGAGATGATCACTATACTTTGTGATCTTAGTAGATATTCTGAAGGAAAATTTGGCAATACATACTAAGAGACTTAAAATATACTTGCATAATTTTTGACAAGTAATTGCAATCACAGTACCCTTCCATAGCACATAATTTGAAATGAAGATACAATACCTGTTTCTCCCAATATCTGTTTGGGCCCTTTCTCGTGTATGCATACATCTATACCAAGACAGACATTTACTAGGACACTTACAAATGGAAAAACATTAAATCCCAACAAGGAAAGGTTAAGTGATTTAGCATACACACATAGATACATGTGTTTAGTAAAATGTATAGAACACATAATTGAATACATGTATAAATTCAGTTGTATCTGCCAAAAATTTTTTATCTATGGGTAAAAAACTGAAAAGATATTTTGTTATCTCTATTGTGTGTATTTAAATATTACTAAAAACAAATGACACAAATCAATGTTTTCACTGGCCTCTTAAACAAAAGGCTATGTATGGCAGCCTTCTGAACCATGCAATCTCAGTCTTGTTTTTCATTAAGCTTTTAAGCCAGAGAACTGGAAATCTCTCTGCCCAGCCTTTTATGACTAGGAAATGAAGGACTCCAAAGAATTTACACAAGGCCAAGGGCTAGGAAGGAATATTAAATTTGGGCTAAGAAGGTAGGTTTTCTGGTCCCACCTGGCAGAGCCTAGACCATAATTTGTTACTTGAAAAATTAGAGCTCTTTAAAGACCTGGTCTTCAGTATCCAAAATGCTCACTGTAGAAGTAGAACTCTGACGTCACTTCTTCTTTCTTATCACAGGTTCACAAAACAAGGATTCCAAAACAACTTATCAAAGAGTTACATTATTGGAATGAACATGGAAAAGGATCCTCCAGAGCCACTCATAATAGCAAATCTAAAGTGATATTCACTATTCACGAATTTAATTCTTTCCATAATTCTGATCACAAAATGAATTGGATGAGAACCTAATTAAATCTTCCCATAAGTTCCCATAAGTTCCCCTAATCATTGAATTTTATTCGGTTCTCATCCATTTTGGTACAATAAGCATCACAGGATGGTTTTTTTATGGGAATTTTATTGGTGTGATAACCTGGTCATTAGAATTTTAATGTACTAAAATGCACTAATTTTAATTGTGCAGTTGACAAAATTTTTAAAAATGCCTACTCTTTATAGAACATTTCCATCATCCATGAAATTGCCTAGTAACTCTTTGTAGTACATCACTTTTACCCATGAACCTATACAAAATTTGGTTGCTATCATTATTTATTCGTTTACCAGTTCTAGCTTTTCATATAAGTGGAATTATACAATATTACCCTTTCTCTCTTTTTCTCAGTGCAACGTTTTCTAAGACTCATTCACAGAATTGTTAAAATCAGTATTTATGAAGTGTGACAAAAACAGGCCAAATACTGCTGTCTAGTGTCATCCAACAGAAAGGGAGGCTCATACAAACATTACAGTGTGTCCTCATCTACCTTATTCACTGCACTTGAAACTATGCAACTTCTGGCTCTTCCCTAAAGTCAGAATGACCATGAAAGGTAAATGTTTGAAATGATTCAAATCACTGAGGTAGCCCTGAGAGTGCTATTAAAGATAGTCATAAAAAAGGACTTTTAGTACTGTTTCAGAAAGTGGCAAGAATGATGCGATGTGTGTTTAAAGGAAGGGGGAGTATTTTGAGAGGGATAAATGGTAATGTGTCTTTTACTGTAATGATTTTTTTTTAATTTAAGCATTCATATTTCTCAAACATAATCTGTATATCCTTACTGATTTTTGGTCTTCTTGTCCAAGCAGTTAATGAAAGCCAAAGGCTGACACCTCCACTCATAATTATGTAATTGTTTATTGTTCCTTTGGTTCTCTCACTTTTTAATTTATGTATTTTGAAGCTTGGTTGTTAGATATATATGTGTACATATATGTGTGTGTGTGTATATATGTGTATGTACATATAGATATATATATATTTAAGGTTGGTTATGCCATCTCGAACTTGACACTTTTATCACTAGAAAATGTCGCATATTGTCTCTGCTAACACTGCTTGTCCTGAAATCTACTCTGATACAGTATTAATTTGGTTGCTCCAGCATACCTATGATCTGTATGGTGTATCATTTTCTCTTTTTCTTGTAAACAATCTGTCTTATATATTTTCTTTCATTAAGTTTATTGGTACATTTTAGGTATAAAATACAGTTACATTCGTCAATGTCATCTTGTACCATTACATGAGTATCTTGGTTCTTATTATTTTCCCCATTCCCCTGCCCTCCCTTCACCGCCTCCACCCTTCCCCATTTGCAAAGACTTTGTTTCCATTTTTTTCCTTTTCTCATATTTTTTCTTTTCCCTTTTTTCCTTTTCCCGACCCCTCCCACTTCCCCTGCTCCTTTAGAACTTTCTTCCTTTTACACAATATCAATTACACATTTTTAAATTACAATATCAATATCTAAGAGACATTACCACAGATTTTACAGAATTTAAAAGGATATAGAAAGCATATTACAAAAATCTTCTTTGAAATAAATTTGACAACTTCTAAGAAGTAACTTAGAAGACAAATTAATGAAACTAACTCTGGAGGAAATATAAAAATTGAATA
>NW_004624840.1:4716287-4825649 GCF_000247695.1 Heterocephalus glaber
AGATTTTTGTAATATGCTTTCTATATCCTTTTAAATTCTGTAAAATCTGCGGTAATGTCCTCTAAATCTTGATAATGTAATTTAAATATATATATATATATATAATTGACATTATGTAATAGGAAGAAAAGGTCTAAAGGAGTAGGGGAAGTGGGAGGGATAGAGGAAAGGAAAGAAGGGAAAAGAAAAAATATGAGAAAAGGAAAAAAAACGGAAACAAAGTTTTTGTAAATAGGGAAGGGTAGACAGGGTGGAGGGTAGGGGAATGGGGATAAAATAAGAACCAAGATTAGTCATGTAAAGGTACAAGATCCCAAAGATGAATATAACTATTTTATACCTAAAATGTACCAATAAACTTAATGAGAAAAAATAATAAAAGTACAAGCTCTATAAGCTTCGATACCAAGTCTATATTGTTAATTTTTCCTGTCAAGGAAGTAGCAAGCAGTAATCCTTCCACAAATATTAATAGACAAAAATTGTACTTGTTCTAATACTATCATGTCATAATACTACCTATGCACACATAATATTGCTTTTCTGAAAATATAATTAACAATACTTTGGCAATTCAGTGAAACTATCTTGTTGTACACAAAGCAAAATCTAAAGTGTCACTAACCATCACAATCCAAGAAATAAATAAGTAAAAATGATAAGTCCTAATTATGCCTGTAAGTTAAAAAAAAATTTTAACAAATATTTAATCAGCACTATGCTTTGCTCTCTAAGGCTGTTCATGTCCTCCTAAGAAGTTGTATGGAAGACAGGTTCAAAGAACTTTTGAAAATCATTATTGTTGTCACTAGCAGGAAAAATAAAGACGAAAGCTGATTTACCTGTATTTTTATATCATGTGTGTGTGTGTTTTAAGTTATTAGGAGCTACCGTAGAGCTGAACATTCTGAAATAGCATGAAGCTATTTTTTACCCAAATGGTAAGAAATGGAGGGAAAAAAACCCAATTTATTCAAGAAACACTATCTCTTTAATTGTTCTGATATGTCCATAGCTGCTCATTCCTAGGTTCTTTTTCTTGATCTTCCTCTCTTTCTGTCCTTTAAATACTGGAGGCCTTTGCCTACAGTCTCAACTCTTTCCCCACTATACTGATTATCTTCAGTGAACCCATCCAGTTGTTTGGCTAAATAACAGCATTTGCTGATGAGGGTCACATTTCTATTTCCAGGTATAATCACTGCACTTAATTCAAAATCTGCATATCCAACTGCCTACTCAAGGCTTCTCTCTGCTACCAAACACATACTTCCAAAATACAGTACTGTTGCCAAAGACAAATACTTGATTTACTGTACCAAACTTACTGATCCTACCACTACTCTTCATGTACTTGTTATCTGAAAAAAAACAAACAGCATTATCCTTCATAAAATTACTCAGGCCCAAAACTTTGGGTTTATAGTTAATCTTACACTAATGTAATACACCAATGGATCCTGACAACTTTTCTTTTACAGTATATTCAACCTTTCTGACCACTATTTCTCGGGTCACCCAACTGTTCACTGACTTCTGTGAAAGCTCTGTAACTAGATACCCAGGTTGACTCTTGTCTTAAAAAGCTCATTCATCTTGATTCAGAGTAATCCTTTAAAAACATTAATGAGATCATCAAACTTCCCAGCTCTCAACCTGAGCAGCTTCCTATCAAATTTAGCATCAAATTCAAATATGTACACATCATGACCTCTAAGGCCCTATGTGATCTAGCCTGAGATGCTCCTGAGATATTTCCTCCCATTCTCTCATTCACAAAATCATCCCAGACACAGAAGATTATCTGCAGACTTTGCACATGCAAAGCACAAAAGTCTCTTAGGATCTTCAGCTATCCTTGACACTGGACCCTTGAATCTGGACCACAGTATCTGGATAACTGCAGAGTTTGCTTCTTCACTTTATGCAGATATTTTACTAAAGATTCCTTCTTTTATCATTCTAGCTAAAACAGAATATTGTTTCAGGCACTATTTCACTTATTTTTCTTCATACGATTTAAAACTGATGAACACAACATAACATAATTTTTTTTTCCACTTCTTGTACTAGTTTCACGAGGGCAGGGAAATTGTATTTTATTCACTGTATCCCCAAAACTATGAAAGACCTAAAGTACAGTAAATAATTAGTAGTTCCTGAAAAACTGAATAAATTCAAGAAATAAAGTTCTAGATATGTATCATCCACATGCATAGATGAATTCAAGATATTATTTACATGTATCATACCTACACTAAAAATAAATTTAGAATTATCAAACTACTTTCCAAATACTACCTACACTAAAAGTAAATTTAGAATTATCAAACTACTTTCCAAATATTTTCCAAATCTCAAAGGAATCTAGGTCTACAGAAAATTACAAAATTCATCACTGTTTATGATAAAAAAGTATAAAAATACATAGAATTCATCAATACAATCTTTCCACAAAGAAATTTTAGTTATATAATTCAGAAAAATTTTCCAAAAATATAAAATAATGGTTGGTTTTCCAAGAAGATAACCAAAATACCGTATCTCATTCCCAACACTTGTTGAGATAAAAGATTAAAAAGCAAAAAGGCACTTACCTCCCTTTTTCTACCAGGAATAAGACATCCAATTTTTCCCCATTTTGAATCATTGTGCTGGTTGCTGGAGGGATAAGACATAACCACAGATTTTAAATGTTACACAAAAGAAACAGAAAGACACAATTACTACTACTACTTAGCCAAAAGCTGAGGCATAAGCTATTATAATTTGATATAAAAGCTACTATTACTGTGAACAATATAGAATTATATCTCAAAGGGGCTTGAAAACCACATCTTACTTAGCTCTTGCAGTCGTCTTAAGTGCATTCTATCTTCTTGAGCTTCTTGCATTTGAAGGCAAAAATGTAAACTAGATTTATCCAGAGCAAACCAGCCTTTTCTCCACTGATCCAGGGCATGGCAGTCTTTGTAGAACAGTTGACCAATCAAATCATAATCGGTTTCTGTTAGGTTTTCAGCAACAAAGGGAACAAAATGCTGTTAAAACAAATACAGAAAAGTAATAAAGACAGTGAAAACAGGAAACTCCTTCCCTATCTACAGATATGAGGGAAGTTAAAAAAATCATTCTACTTTTTCTATTTTAAAGATTCATAAGTAACTCAAAACTCAATTTTATTTAAACTTGTATCTGTCTTAAAAGTGAACAGCTAAAATTCATTTTCAAATAGCAGTATCTTAAACCAATCTTTCTTGCTATATACAGAGTTGAAAGAGGGAGACATTTTCTTTGTTAATTTGTGGCATTTTTCAAAATGTCAATTTCCCATACTTTGGTCCATTCATATCTTCTACTGAATCTGTCCCTTTTCTCTTTGTGTATATCAAGAATAAAATATCTACCTATAAAAAAGACATACAAAGAAATGACTTCACAATATTAAAAATATCTTAATCATCAAAAACATGGTCTTAGATTTATGAGAATAATTTCTTGTCTGCTTCAGGTACTGGGCAGATGGCTTTTAACCCCCTTTGACTATAGTCTTTGACAATCTATTGAAGTATGGACCTTATTCCCTGAATCCTGTTTAAAATTTCCTGGACTCCTGAAGCTCAACTACAGACCCCAAGTTAACAATCTTTTCTTGACTTACACAATATAATATTTAAATACCTTGGCTATAGTCTCTGTCCATTTTCTTTGAGCTTGAGATGTTTCAGCTCCAAATAAAAACACACGCTCTGAGGGTAAGTAGATCTCAAAGATAAAAACAGGCCTACAGCATGCACAAATAAAAAGAGACCATAAGTTATGCTTGGCTCTTATGAGAACAACACAAATGTCAAGGTTTTAATTAAATTCCTTTTTAAAATGGGATGTTTAAAAAGTCAACCTATTCATGATATTATTGTTTTGTATTTTATTTAAATGACCTAAATGGAACATACTGAGTCAGACAAAAGGAACATTTTTCTAATTAATCACTCTGTAGCATGTCTTTGTTAATGTCTTGGACACTCATCAGTTGACTGGCTTGACACAGGCTCTCCTCGGTGCCAAATCCCCCCTCAGACAACTCCTTGCATTGCTCTAAATGCTCAAAAAACTGACCAACCTGTTCTTAACTCTGTTCTTATCTCACTTCACAGATTGTCTATCCTCATTTCATCTGATGACACAATTTCACTACAAAGCAAGTCATCTCAATTAGTATATCGGTCATTATTGTTCGGTATTACCTAATGTAATACTGATATATACAGGGCATATATTAGTATCACAACATAATGTAATAATCTAATTATTTAATAATGACAATGTAGTTCACATGGTTGTATGTAACTAACATCTCTAAAAAATCTCTTCCCTCATATAAAAATTTATGAAAATACTGTGCTACTACAAAACTTTTGGTTTAGGGTTGGGGGTATAGCTCAGTGGCAGACTCTGTGCTTAACATCTGCAAAGCCCTGGGTTCCATCCCCGGCACTGGAACACAAAAGAACAAACAAAAACTTTTGGTTTAGATTTTTCTTCAATTTTTATTTTTTATTAGTACATGTTTACACTACCTAATGATTATATCCTCACAGGGAGTTGGGACATATACATAACCCAACTCAATTGTTTTCTTCATCCCCTTCCACTATCTTCCCTCCAGCTCCCTCCTTTTCTAGGTCCCTTTTCCTCTTATGAAAGATCTATCTCCCTATTTCCAATTATCTTTTAATTTGCTCGATTTATACTTTGGGTTTTGATGTAAGAGAAATCATGCAATTTTTAAGCTTGTGTGTCTAATTTATTTCACTTAACATTATGTCTCAAGGTGTATACATCTTCCTACAAATCTTTATGGCAGAGTAGTACTCCACGGTGTATAAATACCACATTTTCTTTATTGCATTCACCTCTTGATGGACATAGAGGCTGCTTCCAAGATTTTTCTATTATGAATTGTGCTGTTATAAACATGAGTATTCATATATGATTGTAATATGATGTCTTTAAGTCTTTTGGCAAGATACCTAGGAGGGGAATATCTGGATCAAATGGAATTTCTACTTTTAGCTTTTTGAGGAATTGCCATATTGATTTCCATAATGGTTGTAGTTGTTTACATTTCCACCAAGATCATAGAAGGGTTCCTTCTTCCCTGCAGCCTCATCAGTTTTTGTTATTATTTGATTTTTTGATGATGACCATTCTTTCTGGGGTAAGACAGAATCTCAATATTGTTTTAATTTGCATTTCTGTAATGGCCAGAGACAGTGAACATTTTTTCATATATTTATTGGCCATCTGTACTTTTCTGAGAAATGTCTATTCATTTCAGTGTCCATTTAGATTTTAATACTTATAGTGTTTAATTATATTGCAAAACATAGGAAACTTTTCATATCAGGCCTTACATGTTGTTTCTAAAAATCTTCACAGAAATTCATTTAAACTCTCAAACGTATTACATAAATAACATTTAATCCTTTAATTGCAACTTCTTCAGACTATCAAAACATAAAAGTAGATCTTTAAGAAATTTAGCATTGAATATGCTATTGAATATATTCAATTTTTTAAATCTAATGTGAGTAGGTCATCATTGAATATTTTTTCTCATATGTTTTCTCATCATAACACTCATTAACCAAACACATACATTTTGCCATTAGTCCATTACTTAAAATAATGCCTGAATTATAAAAGTCAAAGTGCTACAGTAAGTACTGGAACATAATAAATTTACTTAGAATGACAGGCAGACACGCTGCCTTTCATTACCTAGTATATTTTAATTCACTACCTTTTATGGACTTCTCTAAGGAATGTTTAGACAGTGTAAAATGAATAGGCTTCAAGATACCATTAAATCCTTTTACAGAGAAAAACTGAAGACCTGGAATGTTAACAAAATCCTTTTTACTTGGTATGATAATTGTCTGCAAATACTTTTTGACTCTTAGCTGTTTAATGGTAGACCTACCCAGTATTTAAATAGAAGTCTTCTTTGTGTATAGCCAGGCAGATAACTTCACTGATGTTAATGGTGCCATTAGGTGTTGTAGACTTATCATTTTCGTAGTAACTCAAGAAGCCTCCTTCCAAAATACACCACTTTTTATTTGTCTCTATAAATTAAAGCAAACCCAAAACTTTTAAAAAATTGAACAACAACCTAAATCTACTTTTTAAAAAAATACATGGTTTAAATGTTGACTAGATTCAAACAAATAAATTTCCAATTTTGGTTAAAGAGCATGACATTGATGCATAGAATATAAAGTTGTCATACTTTCTGGTCTCAAAAAAATTATAATCTAATAGCAAGGAATGTACCAGAGAGAAGTGACAACTGATAAACACAGAAGTAGGCAGATCCATAAAATAGTTGTTGCAAAATAATTCTAAAGCTTTAAAGACTGATGACTGTAGAGAGTTACAAAGAGGAGAAAAAAATGTAGCATAAAAAGTAAAACTATACCTACTAGGGGCCGGGGATTTAGCTCAGTGGTTCTGCTGCCTGCTTTGCAAGTGCAATGTCCCAAGTTTGATCCCCAGTACCAAAAAAAAAAAAAAAAAACCAAAAAAAACTATACCTACTAATTAAGTAGGGATGCAAAGGAAGAAACAGTCAAGACTTGCAGTGTTTTCATGTTTTATTTAGGGCATATAAAATGCATCCGGCATAGGGTCACCACATTATAGCATGCAGGCCAAATCAGACCATCATCTGTTTTTGTAAATCAAGTTTTATTGGAACACAGTCACACACATTTGTTCGTGGATTGTCTAAGACTACTTTGTCACTGTAAGAGCATAGCTGAGCTGGCCCACAAAATCTAAACTTTACAACAGGTCCTTTTAAGAGAACTTTGCTGATTCTTGATTTGATAGGTGATGGCAAAGGTTGAAATGGTTTTAGCAGTGAAATACAATCAGATTTGACTTTTACACATTCTGCTTACTGTGAAAAGTGTATTTGAGAGAATGAAGCCAGAGGCAGGGAGACATGATACAGAAGTGCTGGGGACTGAACTAGAACCTGGCACATGCTAGACAAAGCCACTCTATCACTGAGCTACAGCCCTATCTTCATTAAGTAATATTATGAAGGAAAAATTGCTTGGAATTTTTACTTTCCCTAGATATAAGGAATTATTTTTTTTTTCCTTTTGTTACCAGGAATTGAACTCAGGACATTGCACTTGCAAAGCAGGTGTGGTGCCACTCCACTAAATGCCCGGCCCAGAATTATTTTTGAATTACCACTTCACTATCCTATTTTACAGCTCCAAAAACTAGCATAACTCAAATTGTAAGTTAATGCAAAGAATGGAATTATATAAGCAACATTCAATTTTTAATCTGAAATACACGAGAACTATAAACATTAAGGCCAAGAAATTCTATAGATTAGATATACGAAAAAAAAGCCCACAGATTAGATAATTTCTTAAGTCTGATCACTTTATAGTGGTTATTTTTCTTTGTAAAAAATACACACTTAGCCAGGGATTTAGCCAAGTGGCACCTGCCTTGCAAGCACAAGGTTTTGAATTTGATCCCTGGTACCACAAAACACACACACACACACACACATACACACACACACAGATACCAGGGGTAAAAAGGATCATGTCTGCAACTTACTTTGAGTGACTCTAAATATGAGGGTGCAGAGATAAAAGTATGAGACAAACATATACACAAATATGTATGTGTATATACATGACTGTGTGTATATAAACACATCCACAAAAAAATTAGGATAAAGCAAATATAAATATTAGTAACTGGACTGTCTAAGTAAATGGGTGTTCTTCCCTATACTTGCAGCTTTCTGTACCAAATCAAGTCAAAACAGTAAAAACTTAAAAGAAAAAATAAATTATTTATTGACTTTTAGCACACCATTATAAACTTAAGTGGAAGTGGTGTTAAGTAAAAGACAATAAGACAATGTATCACTAGGAGAAACACTCAACAGATAGAAACCCTAAGTGTAGAATCGCCATATTCTGAAAAATAGATTGCCAAATGACAAGGAGAATCATAACTAGTAGAAGCAGCCAGCACAAAGAAATCCTGGAAAAGAAATACTGGAAAAGAAAGCTAGTGGAGGTTCACCAGTTTCAAGTGGAAAGTGATGTGTTATTCCAAGACCCTCAAATCCTATAGTAAAACATTGTGAAAGGCCCTAATTTTTAAATAAATAATCATTGTTTATTTCTAAGATATATAAAAAGGACATTGTACTAATCAAAGGTAATTATGAAATAGCTTCAAAACAAGACGGTATGATGATTGGAATAATCTTCATCAAAAACTTTTAAAAATGTACAATATTCAATACACAGACAAACACTGGCACAGGCAAGAGTTCTATCCTGTTCTGTCACCATCGATTTGTAATCCCATGAAAGGGGAGATGTGTTTGGAATGATAACTGTCAGATGGTCCTTTTAGGGGTTGGCATTCAAGGAAGAAGTCACCCTCAAACTGCAGTAATCAGAAAAACCTTTCCAAAACATGCAGCTTTTCAATAGGCCTTTATTACTTGGGAGGCACATTTCTCAAAAAGACATGGATTCAAAGCTATAATTATTTCATAATTCTGAAAAAGAACAGCATGAGGAAAGTCACAGCAAGGGGAAAATGCAGAAACCCTATTTGGCTGGACAATCAGATTACACAGGAAGGCAGGAAATGGGAAACAAGACTGCAGGTTCAAGGCAGAGGCCAGGCCCCCAGAGACTTCAGTGACAAGTGCTGGGGAGTTTGTAACTCTTGCAGTAGACAAGTGGGAGACATTTGAAGGCCTTAAACAAACAGTGCCAAATGAATGATGCATAAAGCAAACATGAATGCAGAACTTAATATGTAAATTCTAAAGGAGAAATAAATGACAAATCTCTTTTTAAAAGGTGCATCCAAACTCATTTTAAATTAGCAATGTGGGCTAGAAGAGATTTAGTCCTTTAGCTCTATAAGCATTTCTTAGCTTTATATTCCTAAGTGAAATGGGCCAAAGGTCAGACAAGGAAGGCAGTTATTACCTCTGAGGACTTAGAATAGCAAAGCTGTGGTAGAAAGTCATGACATTCTTATTGATTTGGGAAGCAACGAGAAGTTTTGGCAAAACTATGTTGGACAACATTGGTCCGCTTAGGCCAATTTAGATGTGCACTCTTGCCTTTAAGAAATGTCAATACCCTCCAGGAAACCCTCTCTGCTGCAGAAGTCTTACTGTTAATCAGCTTCTAGAACTTGTCCAACAATAAACTTAGGGCCACAGAATGGGTAGCTGTCAGGTCTCAGCAGTTTGACAGGAGCTTGGTTATGAGATTAAGTAAAGTGGATAAAGTGATCAGAGATGATTTCTATTCAATTTTGATATTTAGAGTAGAACAGGAAAGAAAAAATTATAGTATTTACCCAAAAGCAGGTTAACAAGTACAGAAGTCACCTTTTTAAATGCTAGGATAGAAGGGCATGAATTCTCTACATGGGCACCTTGTCAGCTACATCTGTAGGAAAACACCTACACACAAAAACTAACTGGAAGCCAGAAGTAGCTGCATTTACATGTAATCCCTCCACTGTCCCTTCTGCTTGGTATTATGATACTACCCATTTATTTATGTGGTATATACCCTTGTACACATTTTATATATCTTAACTCACTGATTCCTCAGAATAATGCTGTTAGGTCAGTTCTATTATTATACCATTTTCATGTACTCTTTCCACAGAAATTTAAGATTTAATTGACTTTCTTAAGGTCACCCAGGTATTTAGCATCCGAGCAGGAGTATAACCCAAGCAGTTGAATTTGGGAAGCTACACTCTTAACCACTGCATGACACGCCTGTGTCTGTTTCACGTTTGAATCACTTAAATCCATTTTTAAAATGTATTGGGTGAAGAAGGAATCAAATCTTCTAATATATAAGTGCACAATAAATCTGCAGTAGATAAAGCAAAACTATTATTTATCAAAACCACAGAGTTGTTTCCTGATGGAGAATTTCCTAACCTGATGAAATTCAGCATCCACTAAAATCACAAATATACATCACGATGCCTTTTCATTTAAATAAATATGTTTCAGCCTTGGAAAAACAGTTTTAAACTATATAACCTAGGTTTTTATAGAACAAAGGGTTTTCAAAAATCTTGAGTGCTAATCTATGAAATTAAATATAAACAAATCAAAACAGAGTTTCTAGTAAACCATATCAACCACTTTCTTTTAAAAACGCAAACACTGTATAAACAAATCAAGGTAAGATACCTAGGGGAAAAATATGGTTGAGGAGGAAAAAAGGAAAAAAAAACTAGGATGCTATTATTCAGCTCTGTACTTAGGCTTACAAGAGCTATCAATCTTTCTTTTCATGAACACTAAACTGAGAAAGAAAAAGGGAAAATAAAAATCAGTCTTCATAACCAAGAGCTAGAACTTGAAATCCTGAAAGGTGAACTGACAATGTGAAGCTCTGTAGCTCTCTGAAGGATGCACGCATTTTATTCCCAGCCTTTGTCTTTGCTTTAATCATTTCACTCTGTGGACTTGCTGACAAGTGCTGATGGAGTGGTTTTGTCCAGGTGCTTGCCTTCCAGAGGCAAAGGTGACAACCACACTATAATCTGTAAATCTTTCCAAATAATTCATTTTTTCCATGGAGCTGGTATGCAATAACAGTAACACCACTGCAGAATCCTGAAAGGAGAAAAGAAACCCAGAACTCGTTTCTTCATAGTTCTTTTCCTCTTTCATTTTTAAGTGGGCTCTTTCTGAACAAAAGATGCTGTGTGTCAGCAATTATATCTTTCATTCAGTGGTCCTCCCTTTTCCATGAGGGAGTTATACTCCTAGACTGTCACTAAATGCCTAAAACTGTAGATAACAGTGTGTGTGTGTCTATTTGTGGGTATATATGTGTATTTCTGAGTATATATGTATATATGGTTCTTTCCTATAAATACAAAGCTATAATAAAATTTAAATCATAAATCAGGTATAATGAGAAATTAACAGTAGTAATAATAAAATAGAACAATTATAAAAACACACTATAATACAAACTTACTCATTGTTTATTTCTGTAATTTTCCATTTAATATTTTCAGGTCTCAGATGACTGCAAGTAATTAAAACCCAAACAAAATCATTAATACTGTCAAAAACAAAACATTAACATGTGACTTGCTCTCTTACCCTTCTAGTAACTGATTTAAAGAAATGGTTACTCATTCAACTAACATTTGCTCTGTCAACACTGTTTTGAACACCAAAGATGTGATCATCCTGGATGAACCAGAGAAAGACAACGCCTGATTGAGAGCTACAGAGTGAAACTGAGCAATGGAATCACTGAAAGAGGAAGAAACAAAGAAATGAAGAAGGAATTATATTCATGTAAGAATTGCCATGATGAAAATATGCAGCATCCTATAAGAGAGAATAGCTGGCAGTTGTAAGACACTTCAGTAGGGTGACAGAGGCCTTGCTGGCTGTGTGGTACTTAGGTGATCCCTAGAGAGTTAAGAATCTACTCAGACAGAGTGCCCCTCTCAGAAGGCAAACAGCAACTACAAAGGTGAAGAGGACATTTCTAGGAAGACAGGAAGCCCGTACATCTAGGTTTGGGCACATACAGAGGAAAGTCAGGAGTTGAAGGGGATAGCAGGAGAAGATCTGCCCAGGTTATCACAACAAACAGGAACGAGAAGCTGCTGGATGAACTTGGGCAACAGAATTACAGGGTCCGATTTACATTGCAAATCAATGTAACGTTTGTAGCAAAGCTAAGGTAGACCCAAGATCCAAGGTGATCAAAGGGCATGCACTACATCACAGAAGGATATGATGGTGAATGGGGCTAGGACGGTGCCAGCAGAGGTTCTCTGAGTTGGAAACTCAAACAGAATTTGTTGATAAATTGCACAGAAGAAGAGAATCAAATATCTTGTTAGAAGATTATTTTCAAATGAAATAATTTCTAAAGTGTTGCACAGCTAAAACTCAGCAACTCACTTTAACATTACTTTTAGAAAATGTTCAAAATGGGAAAACAGCCCCAAGTAAATTACATATACAGTGGGCCCTCTCTATCTGCGGTGCCAAATCCACGTATTTAACCAACCATGGATATAAAAATATTTGGAGAAAAAAATGTATCTGTACTGAGTATGTACAGACATTTTTTATAGTCAGTATTCCCTAACAATATAGTATAACAACCACACAAAATTTCTATTGCATTAGGTAATGTGTGAGGTAACTATTATAAATAAAATTTTTAAAGTATATGGGAAGAGGTACTATAAGTAGTATACCATTTTAAACATTTTATAAGTAGGACTTGAACATCCATAAATCTTGGTGCCCACAAGGGTCCTTAGAATCAATACTCCATAGATAGCAAAAGACAACTGTATAGATGCATCCATTTCTGTTTTTAGTTAAGAACTTTTAACCAAAAATTTTATGGTTGACTTATAAAAGGAAAAAATTAATCATAAATGTTCCAACATCAATTCAGTACTCAGTTTTAAAAATTAGCTTTAAGAAAATATTAAAGCAATCTGATAAGTTTATAAAAATATTTTTTAGTGTAAATAATGCTTAGCATATATACTGCAAACCTTAAGGAAAGAAATTTTGTGTTTCAAATTCCCTACTTGATCTTTGTGTAAATGCAGTAGTTTGAAGAATTAATCTATAAGATATCCTATTACTTAGAAAAAACATAATAGAAACTTGTAAACATTGATGAGTACAATAACTGTTTTATTACATTATTTAAATAATTATAATAGTCAATTCACAGGTTATGAGGGTACTTTTAACCTCCCTTGATCAGTTACACTTTGATTAGTTAAGGAATAAATATTGATAGGAAAAACAGAAGATTTTTTAAAATCTCCATAAAATTTGTCAATTATCAATTAAGCTGAGCAAAGGCAAATAATAAAAATCAATTATTGAAAGAATCAAAAATATCTAAATCCAAGGATAAAAATGTTCTTCCATCCTATTACTTCTTGGCTGTCACTCACAGTATGATCAAGGCCAGAATGTCATAGTAATAATTATAACACTAGTCACGTGTAAAATTCTGCTTCGTGATGACCTCCTTCATTTTTCATATGGAAACTAGCATATCAACTTTCTTACAGAATTTTTATGAGGATTATAATTAATGCAAGCAAATAACCTAAAGCAGTCTCTACCTGACATGTAGTACATACTCACTAAAGGACAGGTGTTGTTTTAGGAAAATTTCATAAAGTACAGTTAATCCTAATGTAATTCTGCTTTGAAATATATATTTTTAAATATAGGTTAAACATATGTAACAGAAAATCTGAAATCCAAAATGTTGCAAAGTCTGAAACTTTTTGAGTGCTAACAAGACATTCAAAAGTGTAAAATTTTGGAGCATTTTGGATTTGCAATTTTTGGATTTGGGATGCTCAAGCATTAAATTGTCCATAAATTTCAAAAATGCTAAAAATCTGAGATCTGAGACATCTCTGGTCCCAAGAATTTCCAATAAAGGATACATGATGTGAAAAGAGTTTATACCGAAATAATCACTTTAAATGCACAAGTATGAGGATTAACATTCTAAAGTGAGGTTTCATCCTATTGTCCCTTTGATGAGTAATTCTACTGATTTACATCATCTTAGGAATTAATGTTAGATTGCCAAACCAATAAATGCCCACCATCAATTGGCTTGTATAAGTAATCCCTCTTGTATATTTTTTGTTCCAGTGAGACTAGGCTCATCATATTTTCCTGCCAATATTTCTCAACATAGTTTAAATGTAAATAGCATAAGCAGAAGGCTACATCATACTCATTTTTCTATTCCCAATGCCATGGCCAAACCTGACACAAAGAATAGCATGATAAAGGGATAAATGATCAATAAGCCTCTGCTCGGATAATTTCTTAACAGCTAGAATATGCTGTTAAATCAAAGTGATGACCCTAATTTTTTTTCCATAATTTTTTTGAAACCAGGCTCAGGTTTCCTTTTACTTAAATACACACACACACACGCACACACAAACACCTAACTGGAACAAATTTATTAAGATAACTTAATATTGACTGAATGTATACCAGGTTGAGCATCCCTATTCTGAAAATTCAAACTATAAGACATTTTGAGCACCAATATGATGACCCAAGTAGAAAACTGCACATCATAAAACCGTTTCACATTTAAAATTATTTAAAATATTGTATAATATTACCTTCTGGCTGTCTTTGAGGCATATATAAAATATCAATGATTTCTTATGCTTATACTTGCATCCCATTTTCAAGATTTCCAACTGTGCATAAATATTCCTAAATGCAAAAACGTCTGGAACCCAAAATCCAAAACCCCACACCCCCACGTGCTTCAGACAAGTAAGGCTCAACCTATGATAAAAACTTGCCAGTTCTTCCTATTCAGGCTTATTTATATTGTCTAACTGGTAGGGAAGAGACTGAGTTCTAAGTTTCTTGTTTGTCTGTTTAGTTGTTTTGGAGTAATATGCGAAAGCAGTAACAGATTTGTTTGGCTCACAATGTAGATTTCAGTGAATTCTGCCCAGAATTCACTCAGCATTCTAACCCAGCACTAAGTCCTTGCTGCAGCACGTGAAAGAATATCTACACCTACAAGCATTTAATTTATAGATGTTCAAAAAATATCTCTCTATTGCTAGACCACATCTAATATCTTAAGGGACAAAAATCAAAATTTAAACCTCTTATTTTAATAATGAAATAAAGTTTTATCTGGAAGAATATCTAAGAGGGGCAGAAAAGATACCTTCAAGTAGTTTCTTCTCTGAAGATACTTTAGAAGCAGAAGCAGGAGCTTGATACAAGAAGTCATAGAGGAATGTGGCCTGGGCAGGCTCTTGACTTAGCCTAGTGTCAGAATGAATATCATGTTGAGGGAAATCTAGAAAAATTAATGAAATAATACAATATGTAAATAATTATTCCTTTATGAGTATGTAGGTGATTTTTAAACTAGAAGAAAAATGACTTCAAATTTACCACTGAATATAGAGATTTGTTTTACTTTGCATAAAATTTGCAAATAAGAACCGAAGTCATACTTATTATTCATGTATGAAAATCGGATTTAATTTTGGTGGAAATGATTATATAGGATTAACAATTTTAGTCTTCCATTTATAAAATTAAGGAAATATAAAAGATGTATTTCCTGAACTTTTTCTTGAAATGACATAAAAATATTTTGGTAATTATATTTTTCTTCATTCTGATGATTTTAGTTGAGAAACAAAAAGATTGTGCTTTAGTCCTTTTAGGGCCCTATGAGAAGACAGCAGGATAGCAGCAGTGCTAGGGACAAACCTGAGAACTTGTTATGGTACAGAAATTCCATCTGCAGACTCTGTCCAGCTTTCTTGGCCAACAGATAGGGAGTGCTGTGCACAGGGTCTCCAGTGGCACACATGACATCTGCGCCACTGAAGAGCAAAGCCATTGTTTCCAGCACATCTGGTTTCACTACAGCAGCACACAGAGCCTAGTCGTTAACAAAAAATATACCTTTTAAGGAAAGGAAATATGATTCAACGTAGGAAAAGGATGGAAGTCTGACAATTCATTTATGAGATGGAGCTTGCTTTCCTTTTTTCCTAAGAAGGCTTTTAATAACCATGCTCTGAGGTAGGCAGTAGGCACAAAAGGTATGGATCTCAATTACAACCCAAACCTCCCACCCTCCATTCACTGCTTTACTATGATGTTCTCCTTTCAAACTTTCCAATCCATCGTAACTGTTTTGAAAGATACTTTTTATGTTTAAATGCTGTGATTAATGGCTGATGCTAATAAAAATTTAAAACACCGTAAATGTAATAGTGAAGTATACACAGAATGTTTTGCATGTGAATGATGTTAATATATTTTCCAACCTCATCAGAAGGCGGAGAATTTTAAATTATCATTGTGCTTGGGCAATGTGAAAGATATGTCTAAAGTATCTTTCCTTTAGGGACAAGGAACGGGAAGAGGAACAGTAAGCAAGAGGCAATGAAGCAACATTACTGACTTACATTATACAGCATCCTTGTACAAACATCAAAAAAGAGACTTGAAATTTTTTTTTTCTTAGAATAAGCTGCCTCTATACCTTTTCCATGCTATTTAGGGCAGTTCTCAGCCTGCACTTTATTATCTTTCACACATGAAGATGGTCACATTCCGACTCCACCTGAATGTTCAGCTTCAGACTCACTGCATTACTTTCTTCTAGACAAACTACACATGGACAGATTGGTGGTGATTCTGCCCTCTGCGACACTGCCTGAATCAATGGCAGGAGCTGTTCCCAAGGGGAACTCAAAGGATATATCCAAGAAGTCCCAGGATATACTCATGGTTCCTGCCCTGAGGGTCAAATGGTAAGAAAGAACTTATCTTTTCAAACCTGGCCTGGCTCACCTCTGGAATTTCCTTCACCTCAGAATTAAGAAGCCTGAATTCTTACAACTGATCTTGTAATAATTTGTCAGGGCTCTTATGCAAATTCTCTCTCTCTCTCTCTCTCTCTCTCTCTCTCTCTCTCTCTCTCTCTGGGTCTTAGATTTTCTTCATGTATAGGTGTGGGAAAAAAAAAACTATACATTCCATTCTGATTGTCTCTAGCACCTCCTCAGTTTACGTTTCTGCTCATTCCCTTTCTCATTACCCTATTCTTTTCCTTCACAGCACACTATCCTGGCTATTGTGTATTTAGTGGAATCTAGCTGTTACCACCAGTCTTAATTGACTGTCATTCCCAGAAATAAAAGAACCAAATCTACTTGTTAACACTATTGTATCTCTAGCAACAAAAAGAGGATTCGGTAATTACCAAGTGTACAAAAATAACTGCATAAATGATTTTTGTGAAAATTACTCACTGACACTAACATGATAGTTTTAATATGTCCATTGTAGATGTAAGTTCTAATAAGTAAACTTCTCGAAAATATTCAGGAGGGATGCACTTGTTAGTACTTAATCTAAAACTTATCTAATGGCTTCATTCATGGAAACTGCATGGTGTGAGAGACAGGACATCACCTGAGGACATCAATAACTGCTCACAAACAAGATTCGCCTTACTGTGCAATGGGAGAATGAATTGGGGGGAACATACTGCTGTGTTAAACTCACAAATGCCTTCCAAAACCTACAATTTACTCTCTCTATACTTAGTTTATGGACCTCTGATATACAGAATTACACTAAGCATAATCCTAGGTTTATAATACCTTATTATCCTATGAATATCGGGTATAAGTGGTTGGTTAGCTTAATGATACAACTAGTCTTATGAAAATACTATCCCCCAAAATCTTAAATATGTCACTAAACACCCTACATCTAATAATCTGGTTCCCACCCTACTGAGCCATCTTCCTGGGTCTTCTTCACCTTAGGAACCCACAAGAAATGTTGCATTTTTGTATGATGTTGCTTTAAAATCAGTTAATGACCCCACATTAGTAATACTTAAGACATACAAAGGAAAGCAACTTGTTTTAGGAGAACTGAACCAACAGATAAAAAAGCACAGTACATATATATATATATATATATCCCCAAAATGTGGACAAAGGTCTTTTTTTCCAAAATACTCAACACAATGTTACTTCTGTAAGAATCTTTACCCAACAAGCACGGCCATTAAAAAACATTAAGGAACTGAAAATAATTAAAATATTATCATCTGAACATTAAAAGAAATGGGTATATAAAAGCATTAAATAACTAAACTAAAAGGATCTTACTGAAGAAACAGCAATTTAGAAAAAGAGGTAGGAATATTTAGCAAAGATATTTGCCTTAAAATCTTTGTCAAAAGACCAAATGGGCAGCATAAAATATTTATAAAAAGAAAAGCAAGACTTCAAGTCCACTGTATTTAACAAATTATAGTTTACAATAATACAATGAATAAATTGTCAATGTTGGTTGACACTGTCCATAATATAAAAAGTTACATTTTTGTAAAACAGAGGATGTGCTCAAAGTTTTAAGAATATTGAGGATAAGTGTGATTTAGTTGAAAACCATGGTTAGAGAGGAAAAATTTATTCACCCATGGTAATGAATACTCATGTAAAACAAGGGGAAAACCATTACAGTCTCACAAAAGAACGTATAAAAATTAAACAATAATTTTATCAAATAGCATAAGACCTTTTATTTCTTATCAAGAAACTTGGCACATGTTTAAAAAGGCATTAAAGTCCATATCTACTGTTACATTTTATTGAATACCTTATTTAATTCTTCTTTGGTCAGAGAGGCCAAAAGAGTTTTTCTGAATTTTCCTTCTCTATATTTCTGAGTAATAAAGTTTTTTCTCTTTTCTACTGGTGAGTCCATTTGTAATTCTTCATCTTTTAGAAGGTTACCAGCCCAAAAATCATTTGCTCTTTTGTTTCCAATGACAATAAAAAGCTGAAATATTTAAAAAATTATAAAACATCAGTTCATCAAATGTACTAGAATCTTCAGAAAGCTTCATTATAAATTAAAGCATAACAGTATAAAATGTAAGAGAATATATGAAAGACAACTCTTTTAGGAAGATGAAGTGTGAAAGTAGATATATCTATTTTTAATGTATAGCCTATATGCTCTAAATAATAGCAAAACATTAACGTGGAAAGGAAATACAAGCCACACAAATTGCAGGTAAAGTAGTCTTAATCTTGGAAGCTCACATGAAGACACATTTAATCAAAACACAGCAGGTGTATTAATGGTGCTAAGAGTGGAAGGGGAGAAGAAAATGGAGACGAGGGATAGCACCTTCAACTCAACAGTAGTTAAGTTGTCCAAGATGAGGAATAATATATTCTGCCAAATGTCTTCATTCAAATTTCTAATATGGCACCATGCTTAGTTAAAAAGAAAGTTCTTAATTTTATAAAAGCTGTCCAGTCTTTATGCAGTTATTACTGCTAAAACTCCCTTTACTTTTTATTTAAACAAGTACCTTATTTAAAGGTATCTGAGTTACTTTATCAAATAGTTCACAGCCATTTTCCTAATGTGGTGATGGCCTCACAAAAGACCATGTAAAGAAATCCTGCCACCCCATTGCATACCTCTACCTGGATCTCTGTTCATCACTACCAGTTAAACAGGGCTCACCTCTATGAGTTCATTGCTCCAAATGCTGGCATCCATTTTCAGACTTCTAACCTTGGAATCTTTTGGTCCCAAAGATCTATGTTGTCCTGAAGTAAATAATAAGTAGTAAAATTCTCAGCTTAATTTTTAATGAATTTATATTACTTTCTTTTAAAAATATGCATAGGCCAGGACTGGGGATTTAGCTCAGTGGTTCTGCTGCCTGCCTTGCAAGCACAAGGTCCCGAGTTTGAGTCCCCGGTCCAAAAAAAAAAAAAAATGCATAGGTATATATACACATAAGAATGTGAATAATCTCATCTTAAAACATACTAATACCTACTTTGCTAAATGTCCATAGCACTGAGTAGTTTATGGAAAAAAACACACTAGGTAACATCAATCATCTTTGTTACTATCCTGTATTAAAATAAAACTATATTTTTTCAGTTTTTATTCCTTTATTAGTACACGTTTGCAGTACACGGTGATCTCACTCCTCACGGGGAGCTGGCACACGTACATAACACGTTTCAATTCTTTTTTCATCCCTTTTCTTCCCTCTCTGCTTCTCCCTCCATCTCTTGGTCTCCTTCCCATCTGAAAGAGATCTACTGCCCTACTTCCTATTATCTTCTTGTTTTGTTCTGTTTTTTTGGTACCGGGGATAGAACTCGGGACCTTGTGCTTGCAAGGCAGGCAGCGGAACCACTGAGCTAAATCCCCAGGCCCCTATTTTCTTTTATTTTGTTCTTCATTTCTATTTCAGGTTTCTCATATAAGAGAAACTATCCAATATTTAAGCTTGTCTGTCAGATTTATTTCACTTAACAATATGGTCTCAAAAAAAATTCCAACATTATGGTCTCAAGGTGCATCTATTTCTCTAAAATGCCTCATGTTTATCCTTCTTTATGGAAAAGGAGTTCTCCATTCTGTATAAATACCAAATTTTCTTTATCCATTCATCTATTGATGGCCATATAGGCTGCTTCCAAAATTTATATATGAAAGAAAAAAAGGGGAAAAAATGGAGGGGAATGGAAAGTTTTCAGAAAGCTTGATGGTGTTAACATGACAGACTTATCCAAGTAGCATGATGGAACAGAAAAACCATGGCTGAACAATCATTTAAGAGAGTAAGTGAGAAGAATAAGTGGGAAGGTGAGGATCCTAAGGAGAGAGAAAAGAAAGGCAGCATAAGTAGAAAGGCCCAGGACCACACACAGCTATCTCCTCTAAAAATCTAATGGAGAGGGTGGCTGCCTGATGTTTTTCATTGTTGCCATTACTGTTAATTAGCTGGTGAGAAAAGCTGTTTGTAGTATGAGAAGTGTAATGTATTAGGGCTGTAGAAAAGGATTCCAGGCAACTCTTGTAGCTGCACTGCTCACTGCCTTGGCTGTAGCTCAGGTAGGAGCTCTTCTTCTATAATCTGTCACTGAACCTTGTACTAAACTCTAGTCCTGTACTTATCATGCAGTACTGTAATTACTATGTATACATTTTTGGAAGAAATGTCATGTCTTATATATTTGTCTAATTTCCCAGACTAGCATATTCTAGGTAAAGCTTCTGTGTGAGTTAGTACACGTGCATGCACATGTATGTACACATGTCTGTTCATCATCTAGCTTTCTGTTTGCAAGAGGCGGTCAGAGGGGAGTCCCTCTGACGGAGAGGAGACAGAGAAGAAAACTGCAGTAAAGTTTAGCTTGTGGCTAACTCTCTCCAAGACCTCTACTAGCATTCCTGTTATGAGATCCATTTCCCTCTACTCCCTGAGATAACTGTCTGAACTCTCAAATTCACTGAGAAGCCAGGTAGTTAGGTATTAAGATTTCAATAAAAAACTAGTTACTGGCCAGGGATTTAGCTCAGTGGCTGCACCGCCTGCCTCCCAAGTGCAAGGTCCTGAGTTCGATCTCCAGTACCAAAAACACAAAACAAGAAAACTAGTCACAATACAAGCTACTTTCATGAGTATTAATACTGTTTTAAAATGTGTCTACATAAAATTATTACTAAAGAGAAGCCAGATCCATATAGGAAGTTTAGGGCTCAGAACAACATTGATGTGAAAAATACATCCTAAGAGAACAGTGCAAAATAGACAAATCTTCACGTAAAGTTGCAAGTATGTGCTGGTTGCATTTCAAATATCTAAAAATTTTAACACTGTGTTTTTAAAATCTATACATGAACTAACAAGAGCAATATATGATTACATGCTTAAAAATCAATTTTTACATCTGAGTCATGCATAAGAGGAGTACAGAACTATACAATATTTCTAAATTGGATTTTGGTGTAATAAGGTCTCTCTGGTTCTACTTTTCACAGTCATTAGCTAGGACACATTATATATGATGACAATGAGCAGTCAGTGCCAGTGTGCCACAAAGCAGCGATGAGCATAACTTAGCACTAATTACCTGCACACTTCTTACAGATGACAACACAGAGATTGATGGACGCCCAGTCGGGATCTGGGGCTTTACAATCTGCACAGCTCCTGTTGGACTCATTGAACCAAATCTTCTCAGCTACTTCATAATCAGAGAGAGTTTCTGCTATTGATTGCTGCACAGCTTCAATCCAGTCTTGTTTCTCTTTTTCAGACTCGGCTGTAAAGCTGAAACAATTAACGTTTCTGCATTATCGATCTCCTTTGTAAAGGCCAATTAAGCAGTATGTTCAGTTTGCATATTCATTTCCTCACAAATTAAAAACCAGCTGAAAATTATGCTTGCCAAGCAGTTCTGGATTATCCTTTCTGCTAAAAATCGTCTGATTTAACAAATCGGTTTTCTCTCTTTAAACTTTCCATATTGTTTATGACTTTGTTTACATATCTTGAACCAAAATGACCACACACATTTTTCTTATCAAGATATAAAAACTTCCTTGTTAAATCAAAAGCTTAAATAAGAGGCCATGTTTCCTAAACAAGGGTAATATACTCATTGATCAGAGACTGGCAGAATTTGAAGACTACCAGAATATTTTGCCAAGTAAATATGCCATGATAGTCTGAGATTAAACTACCAAAAACACCCACTGATTTTTTTTTAAAGTTAAAAATAGATTTTTTTTTTAAATTAGAAGAATGTCCAGATGGCTTTGAGAGATTGAGAAGCCAGAAAAGTTTTAAGTGGATACTATTCTAACACATCCATAACTCATTTTTAACCATATTCTGACTTACTCCGCTTCTTAGTATTTCATGAGCACTTGACTGAAGGGATAAAACATGAAACAGCAGTTCACTCCTTCAGGAAAGCTTTACTGAGTACCCACAGTGTGCCAGTCAATCACTAACAAAATGAATCATCACATTACAATTTTCTGCTCTAAAAGTTCAAATGCTTTGAAATACAATGAAAATAATAGCTGGTTAACAACTTCTAAATAATCTATGAAAGTACATGGCTTACATATATTTTCTGAAGCACTTCATGATTCTATCATTATAATACTAATAAAATTGTTAGTTATTTCAAGTTATACTGGAGATTATTGTTCATAGCCAGTATCGTTATTTTATTTATCCAGTCTTTTTACTTTTATTTACTTTTTTGTGTGTTTGATGTTTTTTTGTTCTTTTGTTTGCTTGTATAGGAGGAACTCTGTTTTCCAAATGTAGGGCCTCAGGCATGCTAGGAAATCACTCTACTATTGAGCTACATCCCCAGACCCAGAATCTGCAAGTGTTAAAATAAACACTTGTTTTTTATTCAATCATTTCTTTCTCAAAACTTGAGCCAGTCCCAGCAGTAGGGAGGCTGAAGCAAGAGAATCACCACAAGCTCAAGGCCTGTCTGGGTTACATAGTGAATTCAAGGTCAGATCCTGTCTTTTAAAAAGAGAGCCAGGACACATTTTGACACACAAAATGAGTAATGAATTTAGCAGTATCTTTGATATTGTTAAGTAATCATTACTCTTTCCGAAAATCTAAAACAATTGCTTCTGACCTTCACGCTACCCTGAAGTATCTTGATTATTTGTGACAAATGAATTATTCAATAATAGTGACTTTTGTCTACACTGTATACTGTATCTATGGACTCATTATAGATTATTAAAACATTAAATATTTTAGAAATTTTGTCAGTCGTGGAATTACTAAAGAATACAATATTAAGTGAAGTGCAAAAATATCTGCATTAATAACTGTATGTGATCCATTAAATTGTTTCCCCTGAAACTGAGGCTTTGGAGGAAATGACAAGTAGGGATGGGTTGTAAGAGGGATAGTATCCTGATTGGGCAAAAAGAAGGTAAATAATGCAACTTAAAGACAATGTAAAATGTGCTTTTAAACTATTCTAAACGTGAAGAAATTTGTCACACATTTATTGATAAAAAGTAAATATTCACCAAATCTACTGTGAAAAAGGCATATTAAGAAAAGAAACATGAAGTAAGGATTTTTATAGGTTGCATAGTTATTCAGTCTACTTTTATAAGGTGTTTTTATGTGCTGGCTATTAAGTCAGATGACCTGGAAAGGACACATGTTCATTTTAAATGTCCTATAATGGATAAAATCACCACTAGTATTATAAAGATGGGTTGCTGAGCTTCCTTGTAGTAGTAACACAAAAGAAGTTTTAAAATAAGCTTACCTATAGGGCTGGGGATTTAGCTTAGTGGTTTCGACACCTGCTATGCAAGCGCAAGGACCCAAGTTCGATCCCTGTTACTAAAAAAAATAAGCTTACCTGAAACTCCTATAAGGAGTGATTATTTCAAAAGACTGTTTCACAGTTCGATCCACTTGCTTTACATTTGCTACATTCATAGGAATTATGGTAATACCAAGTCCACTCTTAAAATCCTAGTTCGGAAAAAAATATTTTTAAGAACTATAAGACAAACAGGAGGGCAGGGGAATGGGGAAAAAATAAGAACCAAGACAGATTGCATAAAGGTACAAATTTCCAATGATGAATGTCATTATATTGTATACTTAAAATGTACCAATAAAATTAATAAAAACAGAACTATAAGCAAACAACAAAAAAACCCCTGGATTTTGAAAGTATACTCGTATTTTTTTTTTAAATCCAGTAACTCCCAGAATTTTACTATACATATGTATATGGAATGAAACAGATCCAAACAGAACATGGGCTGAGATTCATTTTTCTTAGGTACTTTCAAGACTTCATAACACTGCACCATTCTAAGGCTGGCAGCTGGGCTGTTATAAAATATGGGTTTTTGTCACATGAAAGACAAGTTGCCTAAGCCTTAAATACTGACACACACCTTGCTTTTGAAAGTAGGCATTATATTCACCTTTATTCATTCTGTAAAGGAAACTAACAACTCACAACCCTTACTATGTGCCAAACCTCCCAGATGGCAAGGTCAAATGATAACATAAAATTAGCATAATTTCTATTTATATGAAAAGATGGATAAACTGAGACATAAAGAAATTAAAGTTACATGGAAGTCCAGCTAATTGAACAATCTGTCTGATTGTTCTTTCTTGGGTTCCTATAGTAGATTCTCCCTGATGTGCCACTTTATTTTTCTTATCATTTACTCTCAAAGGCATTATTTATCAACTTAGTTTTATCTCATATCCAATATTTTATTGCTTTCCTTTTTCATAAGATTCTTAAAAAGCTCTTGTAATGCTACTTTGATATCAAAACTATTTGTGCAACATCTAGAACCACTGTGTACAGCTTATCTCAAGAAAATTAGAAACTGTCCAAAATGCTACAAAGAGATTGCATTGTAAAGGACTAAAGTTTGTGAGACATTATCTGCTCATCCAGGTTTTAGATAATCAATTAGATAATCTCAACAGTTTCCAAAATACAATATGCACCTCAAAAGAGAATTATCTTTGTGAACAAAATGTGCTGTGAATACCTAAATTCAATTAAGCTGAGCATAACACAGCCATACTAAAGGGAAAATATAAAGAAATTAATTCATTTTCAGTAACAACATTCACCAAAGACTATTTTAGCAGGACAAACAGAAAGAAGGAATTCACAGCATAAGCAAAAAGTAGAAGTATAATTTTGTCATCTCTCATACACCTACAAGTGGCCATATTTCCTAGCTTTGGTCAGTAAAATACAAAGAAGTGCTTGTACTGTTGGGGACAGTCAGACATGTCTTAGAAGGATAAAGCCTTCCACCCCAGTTCTTTGCATTTCTTGGGAAATGACATGTATAGGCAGAGAAGACATTTTAGAACTTTAGAATCCTGGATGTCAAAAGCCTGAGGACCAACTCTTATGCCCTGAGGATGCTGGAGTGTGGGAAAAGAAACAGAAAGACCTCTGTTCCCTTGGTAATGTCAAGTCTTCTCTGCCTACATCCAGAGGTTGCTCAAAATAATTCCCTATCTCCATTAGGTTTTTGTGCTTAAAATTAACACATTCTTGACTAATAAGTACAAGAAAATAATTTTATAACAAATTTCCCCCCATTGGTACTGCATTGCATTTCCATTCACAAACTTTAGAAAGGCTTTTCTTAGTTATTATTTTTTTATTGTACAAGTATTTAGTTAGAATAAGAAAATGACTTATTTAGCAAAGAAATCACTGATTTTTTTTTCTTTCCTGACAAAAGAACAAGTGGCTCACTTTATCAGACAATAAAAGGCAGAAATTGAGAATTAGTAGTGTAAAAATAAAGATACAGAGAAATGTTGAGTGTTGTAAAATAATTAGGAGTAGTATGCTTCCACCTCGTAGTTAGCCCACTGCATGAAAAATAGCACCCACTGTGATATATTTGGACAGAAGAAACATTAAGCTTTTCTAACTGGCCACATCCTAATAAGTTTTAGCCTATCAGCACAGGGTTGTGCTTACTTATTAAATTATAAAAGCAAGTTCTCTATTATCCATAGCAATACTCTTGATGGATAATGCAACTATTGGACAAACTCCTAATGTGACTGCGAATTCAAATTCTCTTTTACAAATGGGGAAACAAGAAAGCAATAGCAAAATGAGACATACTTAAAAGAGCTTTCTGAAACTCTATGATAAATTAGTATACTTGGATTATATGTTCTTCAAACAATTCTCCATAATGAGGCTTTTGACAACCACTTCAGATTATATTCTTCCATGAGGGCCTGACCTGCGAGTACTGTTTTACTAAGGGCAGAGGCATGTAATATTCTGACCATCAGACTAGCAGATGGTGCGAATGACAACCTTTTATGGAAACTGATGAGTGTTATCAAGGTTCCTGCCTGAATAGATGGCCCTTCATTTTTACAAGCAAGTCATGTAATGTCTACATCCGAAGCTGCAATTTCTGTTAAGTGAGGGCTGGCTCAACACTCCAAAGTTCTCCCAGGCAAGCCAAAGATGATTTTTTTAGCCTCGAAAACTGTAACCCATTTATCAGCTGCTTGCCATGGCCATATGGTTTTGAGTAATTAGAGTATCTGCATAGCTCACCAACACAAATTGACTGTAAAATATACATGAGAGTAACAAAATAAATGTCAGTGCTCTGGAGAGCTATTAAATATGAAACAACTGCATTTTCTATTAAAAATATTTCTGGTGATAGTAAGCCCTTTTTTCCAGACAGTATTCCAGAACACTTAGATTATTTCTCATTCCTAGATGCTTATCAAAATTATCAGTGATGATCTCTCCCTCTCAACCTGAGATTTGACTACAAGATTCCGAGGTCAGTACCTAAAAATCTTTGATTTACAAAAACAAAACTATACATAAGGTTCTTATGGTCAATACTGAGAAACACTGAATTAGATAATAGGAGCAGTTATAGAATTTAGACAGGATGAGTCAGCAATATTTAAATACTGGGACATAAACACTTTGCCTTCTGTACAATATTTTTAAAATGCAATCAAAATACACAAAAAACATTTGCAATCATTAAGATTACAGGCTAAAAATAAGCAGGCCAGAACACAATGACATACTCAACTTCAAGATCCCATATGATCAATTGCTAAATCCTGTACTTGTGCTCAAAGACTAAAAACATCTTCGTTGTCTTAATATCTATTTGTATAATGCTTTGAAGTTTACAATCTGCTACAAACTTGCATTTGATTTTCTAAATGATGTTGTGAAGATATTGCTATTTTTAAATGGGAAAATAAATCCTAGCAAAGCAGTGTTTATTAAGTACCTGGAGGGTGTCAGTAATTATACTAACTTTTGTATCTGAACAGAAGTATAACACAAGGTACCTCCCTTGGGGAAACTTATGGCTTAAGGAAAAAAATGAGAGAAAGTAGTAATACATGCAATGAAAGAAAAAAAATCCCTAATTGTAAGGTAAGCACGGGAATCAACCCAAAAACAAGAGTTGTGTTCATAAAAAGGCTTTCCAAAGGAGGTAACACCGACTGGTCAAAAAACAAAACCCACACCAGCTTAATGTTGAGGTATCTCTCTCATGATTCAGTTCGTTTGTTCACAAAAGAGAGAGGCAGTACCTGTAGCCTCACTTTGGCAAGGATTCACTTAATGCAATAAAAATCCTTAGATGAATGTCTGGCACATACTGAGTGCCACATAGGTCTAGTTAACTGTTATTATTATTTTCTATGCCTTGAATTTGAAATCAACTGAATGCCTTATCTATTAAAAAGTTAATTACAAGAAAATACATATTCAAAAATAACTAGGTGACATAAATTTTGTATTTTAGAAATGGAAGGAAATGTGAATGTTAAATGTTCAGGAAAATTAAAAATAAATTACCCATTAACTACAATCTGATTGTGAGTTCTATTTTCATCCTGAAAAAATAAGCATGAGCCAAGGATGAACCAATCTTTCAACCTTTAAAATGCTATAAACTCTACTGAAAAAAATGTAACAGTGGGTAGAACTGTTATATAAAATAAACAGCCAAAAACACATTGCAGACTAAGCAATATTTTATATTTAGTTTTCTGCAACAGGATATAGGATCTCAAGAAACATGAACCCCACCAGTAGCAGTAAAAACCCCCACGTGTGTCACAGTAGAGTGGGACCCTGCAGCTGGGGCAATGACCAGTGCAGCCCTGAGGGTCTGACCTGGGGAAGAATCGTGGCTGAACCACTTACTGGCTATAATACTATCAGCAAGTTATCTAGTTTATCTAGACCCAAATTCCCTCATTTTTAAAAATACAATATCTATCATACAGCACTGTTATAAAAATTAGATGTAGCAAAATAAACTTTCATACATCCTGACCATCTTTTCATGTGAAACTTCTAAACACAGAATTTATCTTCAACAAAAATTTTTCATTTTATTTATAAGGACTGGAAGTATTCACACCAGTGATTCCATACTATTCAGATAGGAATAACATTAAATATTTACCAAGATACTGAATTTATACAAATCTATAACAATGCAATATGGCTAAAATTTCAGTGAAAGCTAAATGATAATTTGATTCCCAAACAGAAAAATTCAGCAACAGTTTATTAACCCCAAATCTGCTGAAATCTCAAAGCTATTTTTAGAAATACTGGATGCTAGGTTTCCCTGCCAGGAATTTAAGAAGTTGGTGCTTAAACATTTGTTGAAAACAGATGTGGCATTGTATGACATTGGCACCAAACTTTCTGGGAGACACCAGATGCAGAGTTTGGCCAGATACAGAACCCAGAGAATGTGGGGCCACCACCTACATCCTGTAGCTTCTTTCTGTGCCATACAACCCAGAGCCCTATGAGGCATATTTAAATTCTATTAGAGATTCATTTCCATGCCAGCACACCAGGGGACATTATGTTGGAGGAAAGGAGGGGGAATAAGGCTCTTGTTATACTCTGATTTGAAAATGCTTAATCAAGTGAGTTTATGTAGTTAAAACTCACTGCCACAATTATCATCAAATGGTTACCCAAACCCATCAAGCTAGACATCTGGCTGTAATGAATTTGCTAATATTAACATGATATTTAAAAAACTCATCAGGAAGAGATGAGACACTGGCTGTCAGGAAAACAACAAATGGAAACTAAAGCCAATTCCCTCAAATTTACCTCATGTCCATTTGCAGAAACTCCATCCAATTAGCAATACTGTGTATATACAGATATAGAGATACATACATATATGTTTCAAAGGGTTAATTTATCTTGTTAATTTTTTAAAAAAATACTAGCTTATATACTACTTGTATAACAAGATAAATAAAGAAAATAATAATTGTTCCACATTACAAAAAATGTATAAGCTTTGAACTGATTTTATTTTATTTTTATTTTTTTGGATCCAGGGATCGAACTTGGGTCCTTGGGCTTGCACAGCAGGCGGCGAAACCACTGAGCTAAACCCCTGGCCCTGAACTGATTTTAAAAGTTTAATTATATATAAGCAAAATTGTATAAAAACTTAACAAACTTAAAAGTAGCTCAGAAAAACAATGGCAGAAAATATGATATGAAGACTCACATATTATTTATATAAACAGCTTAAAGAAACTGGCAAGAAAGACAATATGATCCCAATGAATAAAAAGAGATGTGAGATAATTTGTAGCCCCCAAAATCATAATTTGTAAGAGAAATAGATTTTTATAAAAAGGTAAACTCTCCTGACAGGATAGCATCTGTAAATGACCATTAATTCAAGTTTATTACATATTTTTGCATAGTATTAGCTTCTCGCCTGGATCTCCTGAGGAAACAACAGTAAATAAAATATTCATACTATTAATTTAGGAATATAAAAAATTATAACTGATATTTTTAATGTTAAAATGTAACTGGCACCTACTCAGCATTTTAAATATAAACAACTCTTCAGGAAAATCACAGCAAATCTTGTCAAAAAAGAAAATTCAAAACCAAAGACAGGGCTATCTACAAAGTAAGAGGAATCTCATGTGTTTAACACTACATCATTCTCATCAGGAAGTGCACAGAGCAGTGATCTTGTGGGGTTACCACTTGCCCCTAGCTCCTAGAATAGCACCTACAAGTGAGAAGAGACCTGCTTAGCACTTGCTAAATGAAGGAATGGATGAAGAACTGCAGCGACTGTAGTGTAATCTATACAAACTCAATCAGACAAACTCATTTTATGCAAAGTTGAATAATATGAAAAAAGTCAAAACACATTGCAAGTATATAAAATATGAGAAGAGACAAAACAATGTTTTAAGATTAAAACGGGGTGGGGCTGAGAGATGATGCTAAATATGTAAGGGATGACAATTTATGTGACACGAGCAACAGAGTTTTCCAAGAGGTAACTAGGTAAAGAATTTTAGTGTCAGTTTTGACTATGCCTTTTTCGTCTCTGATAGATGTTTTTAGTTATCTCTTCATAGTTTTATCCTACTTCTCCTTAAAGTCTATATGGAAAAAGAAAAAATCAAAAACACCTAAGGCAGTAGCTAATAAAGTATTTCATAACATATTACCTCTATATAGTCCAAGAGCTACTTCAGGTTTTAGTTCTTACAAGGTGCTAATAAATGAAGAGGAATATAAGGGACCAAACAA
Organism: Heterocephalus glaber; assembly: GCF_000247695.1. The sequence continues at coordinate 4,746,969 of NW_004624840.1, forward strand.
AAGTGAATTTTTGAACTGAGAAACTAGGAAAACCAAAGTCCATGGTAAGTCCATGTTGATGTGTACTATTCAGATTTGAGACCAGCCAGAGAATTATCAATGAGAACGTGCACACAGGCAACCTCCCTAGTATCCTCATGCCATTTCTCTTTAAAAAGAGAGAATTTCAAAAAGTATAAAAGCACTGATTACAGTATTATCTTAGTGGTTATTTTAACTTAGAAAGTGTATATTCTTGATTCAGTGTAGGAGATTGATTCAAAAAAAAGAAAACAATTATTCAAAATTTATTTGTGAGGATACTTGAGACCTTAAGAACACTTACTAAAAGAAAAAGCTCTAGGAAAGATAAATAATCTCCAAAAGTAACCTTCTAGACACACACAGGGTTAAAGGAGTTTACAGGAAATAACAAATGAAAAATATCTCTATTTGTTTTCAAACACTTTTCTTTAATGCTGACTTTGCAAGTGGGAGTTTAAAAAACTCCCTCCAATAAGGTACACTTTTGTAACAAGCATCTATATTCAAAAAAAGGAAGTAAATTGTTAAGGGAGGATTTATGGGCTTAAAATTAAAAACTTATACAAAAATTGTGAGTTTTTTAAAACAAAAAAGCAATAAACTATATATTAGTCTAGAACTACACACAGGTCTTCAAAATTCAAAAATATATTACTACTAATAATGACTTTCTTAATTTTCTACTTAAATATTTTTCTGTACTTAAATGTTCCAAAATACTTAATCAAGAAAAAGACACAAGTCTAAATTACGGTTAATCCCAAAAAAGAGTTATCACAATCCCAAAGTACAGATGAAAGAAACACTGATATAATGTTGTCGAAGACTATTTTTACATATTTCCCAATTCATCATTTTGGAAGGAGGAAAACACATCAGAGCAGAGTTTTATAATGTGTGGTACTGGAATCACCTATCTGAACCACCTGGGTATTTATTTAGGAATCCAAATTTCATCATATCTTTCTCCAAAATTGAGTCAAATGGTCTAAACTAGACTTAATAATCTGAAAGTTCAAGATGTGGCTCAAGTAACAGCCTAAGAAGTAATAATCCACTTCCCTTCTTTATATGATGCCAATTTAAAAAAGATTAACTTAACTACCTGAGTCAATTAGTAGTGGAGCAAGAATGAAAACCTGTAACTACAATCTTGCATTTAAATCATCTTTGGGGTAAAGGAGCTAACTCTTTTCATGACTCTTCAACACATGCTGTACTGGCTACTCTTCTAACCATGTCCACTGTACGTCTATTCCTCTAAAGTGACTGTCAAAGTAAGTTAGTAAAAACTGTACATATATTAAAGGAAAGAAAACTGAAGTTAATTTGTTCCTTGGGCCGGGGATTTAGCTCAGTGGTTTCACCGCCTGCTGTGCAAGCGCAAGGACCTGAGTTTGATCTCCGGTACAAAAAAAAAAAAAAATTTGTTCCTACACTGCAGTGGTGTAGGTCAATTTCTTTATGTTTTAATTCTCTTTATATTATTGTTATCAGGGTAACAAATTCACTGTTATAAAATAATAAAGATAATTAAGCCTTGCCACATTAAATTAGACCCAAAACAAATTAAGATACAGAAGTTCAAATCTAATACCTACTACATTTTTATGATGAGTTGCTTATTTTTCATTACCTTTGAAAAATACATATGGTGTATGCTCATAAAACTTCTAGAAGTTGTAAAACTTCTAGTGAAACATTTCACTATCATTTAATGCTTTTCCTAAAACACAGGTTGATGCCCACACTACCATAAAGCCCTCTGCATTCAGGAAAAAGGTTCCTTCCTTACTTATCATGCCACAGCTTACATAAGTTAACCTGCTTTACTGTATGAAACAGCCAAGGAGCAACCTTCTTCTGGAGAAGAAGGCACATACCACAGTGTAAAATGGAAGCAACTGGAATGGCGTGAGCATGGATAACCTTCCTTAACTTAGCCTCTCAGGCTCAAGCCAGCTAGTTCATAAGACATTAAGATTTAACTCAAGCCCAAATTCTTTAAGATATGACCACTATATTAAATGATGCAATTAAATAAAACAAAATTAGCACATCAAAAACTAGTTTCCACTTTTCCAAGTTGCATATATAGGTATGGTAATACAAAGAAAAAGACTTCAAATCTATGTACATCAAAAATTATTTACTTATTAAATAACGGGGCAGGGTCCAGCCTTAATACTTTAATTTTTAAGAGAACATATTCATTCCTTATGTAAATAAGTGTTCCTGGATCCAAGTCTAGATTTCTTAGATGCTCCTTTTGTTGTGTCTCTCTGTAACTCCTGCACAATCTAATACAGCACTGCTCATCCTTCACTGGGCTTGTCTTACTTTTCCTCCTGGAAGGTTAGACCTATGTCTCCTTCTTCAGTAAACACAGTACCGTTAGAGGGCCAACATGATACACAAAGTGTACTGAATGCATTTCCTGAAAGTCCTAGACAATGATTATTCATAGAAAGAATTCTTGAGCTATTTCTGAATGTTTAAAGGACAGAAAATTTCTTTTCAATTTAGCCTTTTAAATGACAGTTTGGTATGATGGTTAGAAAGCCAAGGTTACAGTTATAAAGTTCTGGATTTAAATTAAATTCTGCATGATGAGCCATAATCCCTACAGAAATTACTTAATCTTCATTTTTCTCATCTATGAAATACAGATGAGAATATGTGTTTCCTATATTTGTAAGGAAGATTAAAAGGGAACATTTACAAGTCAATTAGCAGGATATCTGTACTCAATAAATGGCATCATTATTATGTTTTTTCACACCCAATTACTAATTATAAATCAATAATGTCATGTACTTTTCTGCTAATCAAAAATGTTACGAAAACTTCAAAAATATCTATTCTACTTTGAAAGAATAAGAAAAACTCAGACAATCTTGCTAATGTAAACAATGAAATTAACGTAAAGTCTATCAGGTTTGTGCAAGTAAAAAATGAATAACTCAAATGGCAGAGTGACTTCCATACCAACACATGCAAACTATGCATTTTTAACCTCCATTCCAATACGAAGAGTTTTAATCATCTAACTTCACAGAATGAAAATGTTAATATTCAGTTCATACACATTATTAAGCTATACATCACTAATCTTCTTGAGGAATATGCTAACTATCCAAGTTATTAGCATGCCAGCAGTGCTCAATGAAGCCTTCCACAATTAATTGGCTAAGAAATCTTATCAAAAAAAAAAAAAACCTCAATGAGTAAGTTCACACCAAAGTTCAGAGGATGCCTTGGATAAAGATCTATACAGTGCAGTTAGTTTTCTGAAACTACTGCTTGTTTAGAATTGGTATCTCTTTTTTTGTTATGAAAATAGCACTTATACTTCACCTTACCATAACCTACTATAATGTACAATAAAACAAGTTTCTCCTAGATTAGATATCCAAAGGACACAGATTAACGCCACAAATGATTGCTAAGCACCTAATATATCCTAGGCTGAAAGATTAAAATATAAGAAAATATACCCCAAAAGAGACAAAAAAACTTTTCTTTCACATACTGAAAATCAGAAACATTAGAGAAAAGGAAGTGTACAGAACCAAATAACACTTGTTAACTCTTTATTTCATCATCAGTCTTCTCAAAAATATTGAAATTCTCTATTGAGTATTTTCACATCAACCAAGTTTAAAACCTCAACAATTCAAGTCTACTTTATGTACATGTGGTATGTGTGTGCAAATATATGTATGCACGTTTTGGGATTTGTGTGTGTGTGTGTGTGTGTGTGTGTGTGTATACACACACACATATATCTCTTTTCCCACTTATCTCACTTATTGTTTCCCACAAGCAATATATCTACTAAAAAAGAAAAAAGACCAATAAAATCTTGTAAACTCAAGCAAGTGTATTATGTGTGTTAACTCTAAAAATTTCTATTACAAAAATAAAAGCAGCACACCAGATGCAGAACTGGCCCTATTTCATCAACAGCTGTAATGGTGATTTGGTTCTTATTCTCTCACATAGTTTTATTTTACTTCAACTAAGGAATATGTTTCAAAACTTATTTTCAGCAATGCTCTTTCCTCATCCCCTTACAAAGGTGATGTCCAGCCTCAAAATGGATGTAGATACTTTTCTGAAACAAAAAAATTCAACCACTCTTTCTCTGCTTTATTTAGTAAGAACTCAATACAAAAACAAGGCTCTATAAATAAAAACTCCAAAAACTCAACACAGTTACTACTATAATCAAAAACAGCAATTTCCAATTAATGTAATAAAACTCACCTGTTCATTTTTACAAAGCCACAGACTGCTTCCCTTTAATACAGTAAAAATTTTGGCTTTGTACCCTCTCAGTTCAAGATATCCACATTTCTCAGGTGCAACAGCTACTTGAGACTGAGGAGTAAGGGACTGTGACTTCAGTGCATTTAACAGTATACTGATCCAGTCATTCCTCTCCTCTGAAAATACAAGAAAATACATAAATCTACATTTAAGTTGTGCAGACACAGAAATACCAACAAGGAATCTGCTTTCTTTGAAAGACATAAATCTCATACTTTCTCACAACCACAATTTCAATGCTATTGCAGGGAGTGCCAATGACCCACCTCTTTAAGGGAAAAGAAGTAACTACTCAGCTGTTCCAGAGTCAATGCCAAAGGCCTCTGTTGGAAGCATAGGAGAAATGCAATCTCAGGCCCCACTCCAGACCTGATAAATCAGTCTGCATTACAAAATCAACTCTAGGTGACTTGTGTCCTTGTGAAATCCTAGAAACATTTTTTAGGTGACTCATGACATTGAATTTTCTCTTTTCATAGAAGAAAATACAATTCCTATGCAACAATTAATAGATTGTGTGTGACAAAGCCTCCCTTGATAGTCAGTCTCCCTTCCCATCCTCAACAGTAACAAGAGCATCTCTACTGGTAAATTAAACATGGTACTCCTAACTCCCTCCACAAAAGCTGAGTGACCTTCACCTATGTACAATACACTGTGTTAGGGGCATACAAATGCTATTTGTTCCCAAAGAGCAATCAAAGCTATAAGTCCAGTTAGATTTGAACACATAATGTAACACAGAATAGTATAAATGTCATACAAATGGTATCAAATAATATATGAGTCAATTCAAGTGAGGTAAGTGATTTGCTGAAGGTCATTTAGCAAGCTAATATTAAAATCAGGACAATCAAATATTTTAACTCTCTCGCTCAGCTTTTCTGGGTACCTTGGAATAAAGAGAATACTTGTGTGTCTCAAGAGGATGAGCAATTCGAAAGACAAAACTGGCACTTGAGAGAGGGAAGAACAGAGTAGGATTTTGACCAAGCCCAACACACGAACAAAGGCAAGAGAAACCAACATGTGATCAGCCACTAACTTAGTAAATATATTTATAATTTTGAACTCACAAAGAAATAATGGGAAATGTAGCTACAGAATCTTCACTGCCCTTTTAAGGAATTTCATTCTTATTACAGAGGCAAAGGAAATACATTTCAGGATTATGAGCAAGCAAGAGACAAGCTCAGGATAATTAGGATGATGACAGGTGGGCCAAACTCTTAAGTTTAGAGATCAGGAATAAGACTTAAAGGAGAAAGAAAATGGAAACAAATGAACATATTAAGAGTAAAGATATTAAGGAGAATGAAAACTAGCTAGCTAATGTTCTGAACAATACTAATGGATGTTCATTAAAAAAATAAATTAGTCAGAATAAAAGGTAGCTAGGTGTCATAAACTGGCCAGATAAAGAAGGTGGAAAGATTCAAAAATCTAAAGGACCTTCTTATTTTTCAGTGCCATGGCACAAGGACCTATGCAGAATGACAGCAACAGGTTAACAAAGGAAGACATGGATAAGTGTTTAATGGAAAAGGAGAAAGAAAACTGGACAAGCCTTCAGGTACCACTGTGCCTATGATGCCAGAAAATGACCCACCAAAACAAATGAAGAGATTACTAAGGCAAAGGAAAAATACATCCAAAACAAAATAAAAAATGGGAAAGGGCTATCAAGGCAAATACAGAAATAAAACAGACTGAATCCAGGTAGGAAAGAGTAAGCAGAATGGCATACCTCCCTGTTTCTCAGGGGTCTAGGATGTGCTACCATGGCCAGGAACATACTGTATCCACACCTGTGACCACAGGTGCTCAGGGAAAATGACTGAAGAGATCATGAGCTGTTATTACCCTCAACCCAATTCCACTGATACTGCTCAAGAATAAGAGGGATCTGACTAAATTTTCTACTTGAGGAAGAGTATATTTAATTTTTTTAAATGTTATTATTTCATTTTCAGCTAAGGTAATAACAATATCTTATTAAGAAACTTGGAGGAATTGAAGCCTCAGAAAATCAGGAGGGAAAAGACTCCAAATTGTAATACTACATTAGCCAAGCCAGTAGGTGATGAGCAGTTTAGAAATAGTGACACTGATTTCAGAGAAGATCAAGGGTAGCTGCTGTATACAGGTCATTTAGAACTTCTTCACCAAAAACAAAGAATTTATCTCTGTTAAGATGTCAAACTATTCCCCTTTCTGTGCTAAATTCTAGTTTTGCATCTTCATTAGATGGAAGCATTAGATTTAGCCTAAAGCTCATTAAATAAAATTTTTCATTTCCCAGTCCCCACAAAATAATCAACCACTTATTTGTACATGTGAGAGGAAGATCATTTAACAAAAAAATTTAGCATCTTTTTGAAGGTTCCATACCAAATATATCCCTTATATATAAATATATATACATATACACATACATATGCTTGAACACACACCTCTTTTTGTAAGAATGTGAGTTACCATGTAAAAATAACTTTCAATGAAACTTATTCAGTAATTCTATGGGGATACAATAAGCTTAAGTTTTTTACTTAAACAGTGTTTCCATGGTTTCAAAAACTAAAAACCTACAATTTTATTTAATAAATAATAAATTTATATCAAGATTCATAAAATTCTTATATTAAATTTACAGCACAAAAATGAACCATATGCTACAGAAGGATTATATCGGTCCACTGTAAACATATAACTTTTAAATATGGGTGGATTTATACATCCTATTTAAATAAAATGTGTCTGTTTAATTTTTAATGTAGCAAAAAACAAGATTTTTCACAAGTTGGAAGCTTTATTTAGTATAAACAGAGACTATATGGCATATGTGATATTCACTTTAAGAGGCCAAGGGGAAGTGACCAGCACCTCAAAGAAACAGGCAGTCACCTCTCTGGGCAGTGGAAACCAAAGCATCAGGAAAGACTGTCACAATGGCCAATGCAGAAGAGCAATGCTGTGCGTTACAAGAAATACATGAAGAGGCAAAATGGTTTCAATACAAATTCCTTATCAAATATCAAAACTATGGGTGACTTTCTGAATTTCAGGCCATCATTCAGAAAAATGGCTCCTCACATAGTGAATCCTTGATAATGTGCTCTGGGACAGGGGAACCAAACAGTCATAAGAGAATATATAAGTGAATGAGAGTGCTGTGAACTAAAAAGTCTTCATTCACAAGAACAGGAAATAGCCAGAAGTAGGCTACAGGCTGCAGTTTGCTGGCCTCTGCTCCAGCGTCAAAGCTTTTGATATGTCTTTTAAATATCATGTAGCATATGCAAAGGTGTTTCACAATATAATATTTACTACACACAAAAATACACTTTGGTACTTAATTTATGTTTTTTGGTGGCATCATAAAATTGATCTCACAAATCAGGAGTAACCCAGAGTTTTGGGGGAAAAAAAAACAAGGTGTGAAGGACAGCTGGAATATACTCATTATAGATCACCCCAAGCAACAGTGGGAATTTTCTAGGATTATTTTATTGAATGCTTTCTTCCTGCCAATTACGCTGTTGTATGTTCTAGGAAATCTAGTTTTTTAAAAAAATGACAATGTTGCCCCATAATAGTTAACACTGTAATAACTTCCAAATGCTGGTGAGTACTCTTCTCAGTAAAACGGGAAAACCCAATGCTTACTTTTTAAGACTATTGTGAAAATGGATGCAGCAGACTGTCTGATACACATCAAGTATTCAGTAAGTTTTCTATCCCATCAGAATTCAAACAAAGCACCAAGAAATACTTTTGGGAAATCAAGCTTAAGTATACATCTATGCCAAAATAAAAGCAATCCTCAAAATAAGGCAAAATTCCAATTCTTCAATTAAGGAGATGGCTTTACCTATATTTTTTTAAAACTAGTGAGATTTATAGTAATAGTATATCACAATAGTCAAAATATACAACATAGAACTTTCAAATTCCCTGGCTTCTCCCTCCCTAAATAAACAAAATTCAGGAAAGATTTCTATGTACTCCTTTACACTTGATCCAGAAAATAAATGCCACCTTTAGATCAATTTTTACCAGTAAGTGACCCATTACAGATAAAACATGTGAAATGAATTTAAGAAATATAACAAATGCTTCAAAATCTCTAGAAGAATGATTATTGTGCTGGTACGTTCAGCTAAAAACTTGACCTAGAGAAACTTCTTCATAAAACCAACTTAACAGGAAAACTGCTTTTGTATAGTAAATATTTTCACTATCAAAAGAAGAGTTTAAAATGAGCTCCATGAGAGCAGAGATTTTTGTCTACTTTTTCTCACTTTAGTGATATATACGTACAACTTTCCAAAAGTGTCCTTAGCATTCAATAGGTTCATCCTAAAATTTATCACATAAAAGAACAATGAATATAACTTTTCAATTTATTTAGTTTTTAACATTGTGTATTAAAATACTAATTTTAAAATGTAAACTATGTGAAAGTTTCTTCATATTTCTATAATTACCTGATTTATTAATCTGGCCAGAAATTAATGTGTTTTTATAAGGATAAAGAAATAATATTACCTTCTTTTTCTACTCTAAACACAAAAGTTCTTTGTGTTGTAACAACTTCAAATTTGTTGTCTCCTTGAACTCGTACTGTAGATACAGCAGAAAGGGGAATTATTCCTTTTGAATACATCTCCTGAATTGGTTAGAGAAAAAGATAAAGACACATTAAAATAAAATTTTCTTGATCTTATCAAAAAAGTATGATGCAATAGTTACAACTGTTTCTCTTACAAAATTCCCATCCAAATTTTTTAAATGATGTAAAAATGCATTGATTTAATACCCCAGAAAAGATAATATTAAATGTCCCTTTCTTTTAAGTGAAATATCTTTTCACTTTTCTCTTCATCTGCGATCAAAAGGCAAAGAATAAAATATGAACAATCGCAGTAGACTAGCAGTAAGTTAGTTCCAAAAAGCAGCAGCATGTTCTTTAAAACTAGCTGGTCAAATGATTTTATGGTGTTTGCAGGCATCTGCTGGCCACAACAGGTACTGTAAGTGAACCATCTCAAAATTACTGCTATTATCTACTGAGAATAAAAAGTACCTAAGAAATCTGTTGGATTTTATGAATTAATCATGTTATGCAACACTTTGATAATGAGGATCTTAATCTCACACCGCATCTAGTTTTATATCCCAATGACAAAACAGTGAAAAAAAGATGGATTTAGCTGCTTGCAGTTGGCATATACACGATTTTAGTGAAACTTTTCATTCGTAAGTCTTTAATAGTTTTTTCTTAATCTTCATTTTCTTGGATCCTCACAAATCATTTGGTAGGATGACTATCCCACAATTCCAACTATTTATGAAGGGTATAATATTTACTGGGTCCTCTGTTAGAAAACTCAGAGTCCTGATACATTCCAGGTGCCTCAAAATTGGAAACAATCTAATATAATGAGAGCAAGTTTAAAACAGAACACAAAGTAAAGGATACATGAGTACAAAGACAGAAATTCTCATTTCCATTTAAAAGTGGTGAGGGATGTTTTCACAAACATGGTGACATCTGAGTTTGACTTTAAGAAACTTTCACTTCAACCAAGCTGATAAGTGGGTGGAGACCATTATGTTCAGAAAGAACGGATAATGCAGGTGTAAAGCAAACAATTAAGATGTAGCAACACAGCAAATAATAAGCAACACAGAGTCCAAAGACATGAGCCTGGAAACATTACATAAAGTCATGAATATCAGAAGAATTTGGACAAATCCTTTAGAGGGTTCTTCCATTCCCTTCCAGAGCATTATTCACCGAATTCCCAGGTGGAGTAGATCCCCTGTATCTAAAATACTTGAGGAGAATGTACTACACCGTTTCTTGCAGAAAGTAACAACAAAATTCACACTCCAGCTGTAAACTCCTGCGACAGCAGATAGATAAGGCACATCTGTCAGCAACATAGCATTGTCTTAGAAGTTTTTTCCCCTTCTGCTAGGGGAGAAGATACACTCTACCATGGTGCTAATCTCCCTTAGTTCTTTTAACAATTCCTTCTTCACAGACTGTGCTCCAACTCACATCCTTAACTTTATGTGTCCATTAAAATCCCATCTATTTCTTAATACAACCTTAAATATCAATGCCACGTAGGCTTTCTTTCTTATGTCGTTCCATGCAGTTGAATCTGAACGTGACAGATTGTGATACACAAAGATGAATGAGCTACCTCATATAAAGGACAAGGATTTTATGAAGTAAGCACTTATAAAATCATTGAACCCCCCATCCCTTTTTAGTCATCTCTAGCCAAGATGAAAATCCCATCTCACAAACACAACTTTATGGGGAGAAATCTAAACACTCTTTCCTTCTCCCTTCCCTTCTTCTCGCCTTCTTACTTATACATGCATTCCACTCTCATATTTTGAGACAATAATATACATAACTGTCTTATAAGTAGTTCAAACTTGAAAACTAAAATCATTATCATCTGAAAACTTACCCTCTCTCTGTATCTGCCCATTAACACTCTTCTCCTAAGTCTGAGATAGGCTGGAATAGGTTTTAACAAGGGCTCATCTCTTGCATCCACATTACCCAGATCTCCCTAATCTATAGTGTCAAACAGTTCCCCATCATTTGGCAATTGAGTTCTAGATTGGCCTTCTTGAGGTTCCCTGAACATACCACTTTTCTGAATATAACATATCTTTGTCCAAACCAGTACCTTTGCATACGCTGCTTGTTTTGAAGGGAACGTCCTTCAACACCACCCTCACGGTTACTCTCATCCCACCACATTTCAGCCTTCTGAAGAATGCCTTTCTGATTAGCCTTTCCTCTCAGGCAGATGGCCCTAATTTAAACTGATAAAAACCTGTACTTTTACTTTATAGTAATTCCTCATTGCAATTTAAATGGTGATTTGGTATAGCCAAATGTGATTGTTTGATGAATACAGTCCTCTCAAATATACTTTAGGTCATTTTTCTATTTTCCTTACCACCTTTCTTAATTGGTGCCATAAAAATCTTTTCTGAATGATCAAATACCGTGTCTAATCAATCACAATTAAACCAAACTCGGATGGCTCATTTTTGATACTTTTAAATTCATTTTTTATCATTTCTACTGAAACTAGCACTAGTTTAAACTCTGATAAATTAATGCCTAGCTTACTAAAGCATTCTCCTAATTTGCTTCCATACTTTTACCCTGTTTTCCTTTTATACTTTCCTGCATAATAATATTGTTCAAAGGACACAGAGTTGGAGAAGATTAAGAAAAGACTCATGAGGAGGATAGAATGGATCCTAAAATTTGCAGGGGACTTTTGGAGAATGGCAATGGTTAAACAGGTTCAGATGAAAGGGCAAAAGGAACATATCAAGAGGGAAAAGTGAAGGATAAAATCAGGCCCAAATTTTCCACTGTGTATGCTCAGATATTATTGAGGAAGATCATTATAAGGAAATACATAACATGATTGGTTTGGCAAAGGAAAACCTGAAAACACAAGTAAGTTAAAATTGCAGGATAAGACCAAAACAAAACCATTAAATGTTCTAGAAATTGGTAAAAGAGAATGAACATTACCCAATGGTCAGGGAAATGAAGGAGTTGGGAAGAGGAGGAGTTTCTTTGGGGACAGTTTAGGGGCTACCCTGTTATAACTTTGTAGTGGCTGGTAACAAACAATGGTGAATTTAAAATGTTCAAAACATTTAGAGTTTATTTCCTAGGTAATCTGTTCTTAAACTTTAGCTTGCATAAGAATTAGATTTATATTAAAAAAATCCCGAATGAGATTACTATTTGTTGAATGTTGCCTTTGACCCATTTTTCAGTGAAGAAAACACAAGCACCACTTAAGAATAAGAAACAGAAACAGAGATCTCTTTTTACCAGATCTAAGTGTGTTAAAAATAATACCTTAAAAATAACAACCTATATGCCTATAACTATAACGATATGTTTAACAGGTAAGTACTGCTAGAACAACAACAACAAAAGAATTCCCAGAAATGATCAAAATATATTTAACAAGCTAAACACTATGTCAATTTAACCTCAGGAAGTTTTAGTTTCTCTAACAACTCTTTTATAATCTATCATGAGATCCCAAGGTAAATCTTCTAATTTTTTTTTTAACACTGCAGAGTTGATTTTATATTTCTCTTGTAACGAGACATGATAAAGACAATATAAGAAAAAAGTACTCAAAGGACAACAGGCTCAAAATGCCTGTGTTTTTCAGAGTGCAAAATTTTCCTTAAGGAAAGAAATTTTAAAGTATTCCCTGAGCCTGTAACACACAGATTATCTAGGTCAAATTGATCATTTATTGACCACTTTCAGAAAATGAAATGATCACAGGGCAATTCTGCCCACAGCTGAGTGAGGGGGTGAGTTAGATTTCTTAGCAGGGGATAAGGTATCAAGACTATTGCAATGATGCCATTTTCTGTCAGGAAATGAAGTCCTAGTGGAGACACGATTGGGAAACCATGAGGACAGTGGAACAAAGAAAGGGAAATAGGTAACTGTCCACACTACCTCCCAAATGCCAAACCTTGTGTTCCTCAAAAGTGCAAAACAGGGCCGGGGATTTAGCTCAGTGGTTTCGCCGTCTGCTGCGCAAGCGCAAGGACCCGGGTTCGATCCCCAGTACCAAAAAAAAGTGCAAAACAAACTGCTCTGTTCACACAGCTGCTAAAATTGCACAGTCAGCTGGGATAGTAGCTGTGGCCACACCTACAGGTGCCTTTTGCCGCAAGAGTCACAGTAGATACAGCATCTCCTTTTACAAAACACCCACTCTCATGTTTTTTTTAATTCTTTTGCCAAGATGAAACCAATCCCCCAGACAATATATGGATGAAATGCCATAGCAAACAACAATTTGATTTTTTTTAAATAATATTAAGCTAAAGGTTGAAGCTAATTGATTTGTACTAATTCAATATAATAAAAATTTCTCAATTTCAAACAAAACCTGCATTATTTTTATTGCATCAATATCTAAAAATATAATAGGGTCTTCTTTTCATTGCAATTGAGATGAACTCTGAAAAGACAGAGGGAAAAAACAGTCCAAGTAACACAAGTTACTAAAAATTCTCTTCAACGGGAATAAGAAAACCACCAGCAACAGAACCCTGTGGCAACTATGCTCAGTTCAATGAAACCAAAAAAGGGCACAGGTGCTGAAGAAAACCAGAAGTCAGGTTCCATCAGATATTGCACCATATTCCACAATGTTGCACTCACCTTAAGTATAGAAGGTGTCAGAACATTGAAAATACAAACTAGAAATAACTAAAGCAGATAACCGGATTTTTAAAAACACTCATCCCACCATCTTGCAATCCTAAAAGAAATATGTTTAAATCTATTTGTTGCTCTACATGGATCATTGCAAAATAAAGGCAAACGACACTTTTCTAGACCTTCTATTTCTTCTCAGGATTAGAGCACACCACACGTGTTATGGCGCAGTAGGTGCTATTTTCTGTCTGGGAGAATATATACTTCTCTTTCAGAGCACTAAAGAAGTAATATATGCAACGTCTATTCAAGTCATGAATATCACCAGTATTAGGTAGGATTGATCTTTAATGAAAGTATAATGTGAGATTATAAGATATAAACAGTCTATGATTAAGTTGAAAATATTGAAGTGAATGTGTAAGTTAGGGTCAAACCATCTAATATTAATTAACTAAAAATATGCTATCTTTATTAGTTCCAACTTTTTATTAAAAATATCTCCAAATAGAGAAATTAAAAGGGTAATATGATGAATACTCACATATCTGCTATCTAGATTTGACAAATGACTACAGTTGTACCTTGGTATCTGAGATAGGGCTGGTTCCAGGAATCTCTTGGACACCAAAATCCACAGATGCTATAGTTTCTTAAATCAAATGATGTAGTATTTCATATAACCTAAATATACCCTCCTACATACTTCAAATCATCTGATTATTTATACTACCTTATATGATATAAAAGCTGTAAGAACAGTTTGCTATGCTAAGTCATTTGGGAAATGAAAAGAAAAAGCCTGTACATATTCACTACAGATGCAATTTTTTTCAAATATTTCTGATTCACAGAGGTTGATCCACCTATTCACAATCCACAGGCTGTGTATCTTTAAAATTTGTTTTAATTATGTATAAACACATAGGGGTAACATTTAGAAAATGTTAGGTACAATGATATGAACCCCATAAATATTTCAGCCTATCTCATATGGATACGAACACTCTCATACCTAATAAGACAAGCTCAGAACTCTGCCATGTCACTGAGACTTAACTGCCAAAACAATACACAGTAACCATTATCACCTAAGAGTCAAGATTTCCAATGAGCTCTAAACCTAAACAACCTTCTCAGTTTCATCTCCCAGAAGTCTCTTTCACATACTCTGTTCTCCAATCATAAAAAAAGCTACATGCTCGAGTCTTCGGTTCACAATTTCCCATGTTAATATCTCACTATCCTCTCCACTAAGAAGCCCTGTTCTCTCTAGTTTCCCTGTGTACAAACACTCCTCTTTCCTCAAGACTCATGGCAAAGAGATCTCATACAAACCCCTCCCACCCCCAGAATGAAGCAACTCTCCCTTGATTTGCCATTTTGGATTTAAAGTGTTTGTAGACATTATTTTGTGATCTGCATGCTAAAAGGAATTGCTTATTCATCTTTGTATCATTCAATGAATTTTCTATGGTTTATAGAAGATAATGCAGAAATAATTGTTAGATATATAAGTAAAAAAGTCTCAATTTTGTGTTATCAAAAAGTAAAGAGAAAGCTAAACGTATTTTATCACAGTAAAATTATTTTCATGTTGATAATCCATCTCCTACACTTAAAATCCATACCCACTTGTTTAGATTACACTTCATATGCATAAAACAATCTGACAAATGGACAATGCACTTACCTTTTCATTATTGTAGTAAGAAATGCTAAGGCCATCAAATTTCACCCATCTCTTCTGAAACATACGTTTTCTGCAAAATATATAAAACTGTTCTTTTATATTCAAGTACTATGAACTTGGATTTTAAATGCATTTATAATGTTACCATGTTGTATACTTTCCCATTTGCTTTTAAGCAGTGTGGACAACAAGAGTCTATGATTACATACAAATTTTGGCAATGGTACATAGGAAAACAGTATGTATAATGACATCCTCTAGTCCTTCTATGTAGACATATTTGAAAATGATACTGTTAGCAGTGTCATCAACACATTCCTAAGGATCAGTGCAAAAGAAAATGTGGTCACACACAATATCACTGAACCCATTTCCATTAATGGAGATAATCCTTAAATGAAGGAAATGAATAAACCTTTCATCCCTCATTAAGCTTATACACCTATTTTATTTTATCTTGATTTTTGCTCTGGTGCATGAACTTTGTTAGTTTGCTAAATGAACAAAGGTTTGTAAATTGGATTTACATAGGTAAATTATTAAATTTTGATTAAATAAGCTAGAGAAGCCACGTCAAAATAGAGCATCATTTACAATTACTCAAATTCAGTGAACCCTTCATATTTTTTGAAAAAGGATCACATGAAAGGAAAACAAAAATGGTTACTAGCATGAGAAAAACAAAAGCAAAATAATACTGTCTCATTTCCTATTTAGGCTCAAAGAAAAATAAAAGGTCAATTTTTCTGATGTTCTATGTTTTGCTTTTATCCCCCTTCCGTGAACTCACACAATGTAGAGATTTTGAAAATCCTATTCTCAATCTGGCTTTCAGCTTGGATTCATGCCATCTAGGTACTTCAGCTTTTAACCCAGATAATATATGGAAACTAACTTCCTGTTTTTAAAAACAGGCCATTTCTAAATAAGTAGGTAAACATCTACCATGTCTTCCTTTTCCTCTTGCAGTTTTCTAACACGTTTAAAATAAAGACTTGATATAACTTCCTGTGGCTTTGAAAAGATTTAAAGATAGCAAAAGAACTTCAGGCATTTGGAAAACTACTTCCCTCACCACACATCTGTGATGCCTGTGAAATACAGCAAGCCTCCCACAGGAATCACTGGTACACAAATGCATGCTGCTTGAGATCAAATTAGACTAAAAGTGATCTAACTGGAGAAAATGTTTGAAGTTCTTCAGTGCAGACAACAGTTTCACATGTAAGCACTGTATTAATTTTTAAGTAGTAAGAAGACATTAAGACTTTTCCACATAACCACACTGACTAGCCAGCCCTGTCTCTCTCCATCTTCTTTCATCTTTCTGCTCCTGTTTAACTTCTCTTGGTCTTCAACATCCAACAGTATTACAGATGTCTTGGTTCTACTTCTTCCAACAACTCAATAGTTCTTAAAATTCCCAGCATTAAAATTTGAAAGGTAAAGGAACATTAAACAAATGCACAATAATCACATATTGAGTAATCACTTTGTACTCATTTCATGTTTACTGCTGCCATACTTAAAAAGCAGGCAAATACACACCTTCCTACACAAACCTAACAGTACATAATTGGCAAGTCAAAATTTTATTTTGTGCCCTCAACTGGCACAGAAAATGGTGAGCTCAGCAGCACATAAAATCTTCCATCTTAAAATAAAAATAATCAACATCTTTGGAAGAGATAAAGTCCTCAGGGTCTTTATCTCTACTTCCCTTTGCTAACTTATCTTTTAGTATTATACCTAAAAATCTACAGAGAAATTCCTTCCTTGGTGGCCCAACCCAAAGAAGCCACAAAATCATCCTCTCAGAGCGCCCTCTACTTTCCTCATAGCATCTAACACAATCTCTAATTATTTACATTTGTTCAATTATTTCATGTCAGTTTCCCACACTCACACATGGACAAAGCCCAAGAATATTTCCTTCTCTATGATGAATAAATAACACAGAGACAAATATGGCACTACAAAGTTTGTTGAATGAATAAGTAACATGATTTAGCACACTTATAAAAATGGACATGATGACAGAAAAATAAAACCTAAGCACTCACAAATATTCAGCATCATTTAAAACAAGGGTTGGGGGAAGACAGGAAACCTCCTAAGAACTCAGTTAAATTCAGTGCCAGAAAAATGAAAAAAAGTTTAGAAACTACCTTAACAAGTCCTGCTTAGGATCATTTAATTGCAGCCATGGGGACTAGTAAAGCTTTCTTTAATTTTATCACCAACTACATAGTTTGACATCTGAAGCATTACCCAAGAGGCCAAGATGTCCACAGAAAAATGAGGAGAGTAAAGGCAGATAATTCAGTATTTTTTAGGCTTAGGGATCAAAGATGCTACTATCTGACTACATACATCTCTCCCTCAGCCAGTACTGTAAAGGAAACACTCTACACCCTTGTCTCTTTGCAAAAAGCCAAATAAAACTTCAGCCTATGAGAGCATTAGCTCTTCAATATTCTCCCAACCAATTTATATATCTGCCAGGTAATTATCTGATGTGTTCATCCACTTGTAACTCAATATTCTTATAGATTACTAAATCATTCTACTTATCTATGGAGGGACAGATAAATAAGACAAATCCCAGCCAATAAAGAAATGGAACTAGAAGGACATGGTAGAACAGCTGAAAGAACATGGGATCTATTTTGCAATCCTACCATCAAAATGTTGTTTGTCTTGTGATTCATTCATACAGTCACCATTGGAGTCGGTGGCCACTTACTCTGTGGCTTCTCCCTTCCGCCTCAGTCTCTGACCCTTTCTTTGCCTCACGGCCCTCCCACAAACAAATTATCTGCCTGGAAAGCTCCCTCCAGTTCCTGTCCCAGCCATCTCCTCTTTATCCTTGAGTTCTTTGCTTAAAAGTCAGCTCAGACCGTCACACAGGTAATTCAGGGCCCTGTTCTCTTGTTACATTCCTGTATACGTAAGGACTCTTAAAAAAACTTTATGTTTGTTTTGTTTCATTATTATTTCATACTAGATTTGAGATCCCTAAGTAGAGAAACCATTTATTACTATAAAACCAGTGACTACCACAGATCCTAGTGCATAAAATGTGCACTTTAGTGCATTTAAAAATTTTTCACCAAATAATATATACACAAATTTACATTTTATAAATATAGAATAAAACAACACTGAAAAACTTCACCTTTAATTTGATGTTTTACTGTTTCCAATAATAAATATCAGGTTTTTTATATGATAAAATAAACCTACCTCAGTATTAAAGAAATAGAGTCTATGGAAATCTTCCAAAGCTCACCATTCAATAATTTATTTTAACCAACACCTTCCCAATATTCTTGCCCTTGTCTGTGTGTGATGAGACCACTTAAGATCTACTCTCTTAGCAAATTTCACGTGTAAAATATATTACTGCCTACAGCCACCATGCTTTATACATTAGATGCTCAAAATTTATCACTCTTATAAAGTTTGTATTCTTTAATCAAATCACTTACATGTGGGATCTTAAAAAAGCTGAATTCATGAAAACAGAATAGCAGTTACGAGAGTAACCATGAGGTAACAGAAATATTAATTATCTTTATTATGATAATAATTTCACAATATACATATAGGTACATCATGAATTATATATCTTATAATTTTTTCCACCATACCTCAGAAAGGCTGGAGGAAAACAGAAAAATATTAACAATTGTTCTTCATGATTTATACATTTAGTATTGCCTATTTAAATGCAAAATAACCAATTTAAGATACATCTAAAACTGCATTATTTACATAAACATTGAATACTCTGTTGCTCATTAAATATGTCAACATTTAATTCACTATTTTCTACATATGTACTTCAATACTGAATTCTTTTTTTTTTTTTTTTTTGGTACCAGGGATCCAACTCGGGTCCTTGTGCTTGCACAGCAGGTGGTGAAACCACTGAGCTAAATCCCCGGCCCTCAATACTGAATTCTAATAATTGCTTAATTAAAGATAGGAACTTACATCTTCTGACAGCATTATTCCTCTTTCTATGAAATAGAAACTTGAATTTAATATTGGCAACCCCCCAAAAATGAATCAAAATTTCAACTAAATAGTAAAGGTTTGAGAAGTACTGCACTTCTAAATTCTAATGTATATTTTAAATTTTTTATTTTAATACCTATTGGTGAACATATTTCAATAATTGTATTTTCTATATGATATAGTTAACTATTTCTCCCATGTATTTATGAGAGTCTAATCAGTATTAGACAACTAATTCTACCAACATTATATATGATTAATAGACACACTATTGGGGTTGCCGAAGTACATTAAAAGTTTTCTCTGAAATAAGTCATGCTTTTCCATTAAATTTCATTTAACAGCTTAATATGTTTTGTGAATCTTTAAAATAAAACACATTGCCACCTTAGCCTATGTACAATATAAATTAAACTGAAACAATGCATTATTACAAAGAGATTTTAATGTTTCAGTCAATAAAAGAATTAGACTTGGTAATAAGAGTTACAATGCTTTGTTTCAGAAACCAAGCCAATCTGCATACAAATATTAACCCATGCAATCCTCCAAACAACCATAGGAGATGAGTAATATCTTTATTGTACACATGAATTTACAGAGCCACTGGCTGAATAATTTGCCCAAATCACATAATTAGTGGAGAACATATCTGAGAGTCAAATCCAGCTAGTTGGTGCCCAAAAACTGTGCTCTTTCTTAACACAAAACAGACTCCAGTACATCCGATAGCAAAGCGTTCTGGACATTCCTTTAGGTAGTAATAACATTTGACCTCTACACATTTTATGTGCAAGCTCAATTCTGCAAAGTGCTTCAAAATTCCTCTGGGCAAAAAAGTCAAAATAGACAGGAAACATATTAGCCTGGGTTTTATCTTATTTGGTTTATAGGGTTCTGTGGAGAAACATTCCTTTAAGATTTTTAGAATAATTTATAAGGATTACGGAGTATTACTGAATAGATTTCTATAAACTCTTCCCCTGAGCCCTGGTAGGGCAGGGGTATGAAATTTCAACTGCTTTCATAAAAACAGTTTCACCAGCTGGTGTCAATTTTTGTTGCCTTAAAATGTGTATCTTAAAAATTCTTTTTAATAACAGTGTATACACACCCAATTAAATCTCTACTGATGAAGTACTCACAGTTCATTCCTAAGTGCCAGCATGGTTTTTCCTTTTTTAAAGATTCTATCTATTATATAAAAATTCAAAATCTAACAGCATGCAAAATAATGATATTAATTTAAGAAGTCACAAATTATCAAATCATCACCTTTAAAAATCCCACAATTAAAACAAACCCCAAAGGCACTATGATAAATACATGACTTTTATCAATCACAGCCTGTATATCATCACCATCATCATTCTCAATTGTTCTAAATAATCTTGAAGAAAAATATAACATTCCAGATTCATCTGACTTACTTATATAATTCTAAAGAATAATAGCATGTTTTAATCATCTGTTCTGATTCTAATTAGTCCCAATTTTTAGAATTACTATAGGCTCTGAAATTATAGATTTTTATTTATTTACCTAATTACTCCTTTATTCTATTTTTATTTCACTTAATTACTCTTTTAAGTATGAGGCTTTTAAATGATGCAGTATTAATAATGAAGTATTTTATATAGAAACAGATGCAAGGAAATATGCCAATATCTATAAAAGGTCAGCACTTTTCTAACTTAAAGTTTATTTCCTCACTTTAAGTAAGCCAAAGTAATAGTTTCCAAGAGTATATAAACCAAATGAATTGGGCAACAAAACCAACACAAAACAAAACAAAAATTCTCTTCAATCACATCTCTGCTGTTCCTAATCCTGTAAATGAAGGGAGAAGGTATGTGACATAAAATTCCCAGGGCTAAAAGGATTTTGGAAGTCAATGATACAGCCTAAATTTTATTTATATACTTTTAAATTTTTTCTTTCAATTGGCACATATTACTTTAGACACTTATTTTCTTTCAATTGGCACACTTTACATTTTTGAGACAGGGTCTCACTAGGCAGTTCATGTTGACCTAGAACTTTCAGTGATCCTCCTGCCTCAGCCTCCCAAGTGCTGGGATTACAGGCATGCACCACTACACCCAGGTATTTGCACATATTTACAATGTGATGTTTTCATTCATGAATATATTGTCTAATAATTAACTCAGGGTAATTAGTATATTCATCTCTTAAACTTTTAAAATTTCTTCACAATAATTCACATTCGTTTCTTCTATTTTGAGATATAGAGTACACTGTTGTTAATTATATTCACCCTGCTGTGCCATAGGACTCCAGAAGTTATTTCCCCCATCTAACTGTATCACTGGACCCCTTTACCAACCTCATCCCACTCCCCAGGCTCTATTACCCACCGTTATACTCTCAACTCTCATGATCACAACTTTCTTAGATGCCATCTATGAGAGTGCATCTGTGCTGGCTTATGTCACTTAACAAAGTATGTTTCAGATTCATTCATATTTTTACAAAGGACAGGATTTCACGTGAAGCCTGAGTTCAGTTCTTTTTTTAATTCTTTTTTTTTTTGGTACCAGGGATCGAACTCAGGACATTGCACTTGCGAGGCAGGTGGCGGCACCACTGAGCTAAATCCCCGGGGCCTGAAGCCTGAGTTTTAATGTGCGACTATCAAGTTTTAAAATATTTTAAAGAGCTTAGTTATTATTTGACATATTTGAAAACCCATACTAAAATATCTGTGTCTCATATTTTACGGAATCTTGCTGTAAAACAACCAACACAAACCAACTTCCATTTAAGATGATCAATTACATCTTACATTTATTTCTACTCCTCCCCAAACCTCCCTAAAAGCCATCAAAGGATTAGAGAGTAAGTAAAACTAAATAAATACCTTCAAACTGATACTGACCAGAAGAGATGACAGTAACAATAATTACACATCAGGAAAGCAGAAGGAGGGATAGGAACTGACTGAAGACTTCAAAACCCTAACTGGTAGGCCAGAATTAGATCAAATTAAAAGGAAAACCAAACCAATTTACCTCAACAGACCCTCAGTAAATCTCAGGAAATAAAAGCACCAAGTACAATAGTCCCCATTTAACTTTGTTTAGCTTTCTGTGGTTTTAGTTACCCACAAACAACTATGGTTCAAAAACGTCAAATGGAAAATTGTAGAAATAAACAGTTCATAGATGTTAAATAATGTTTATATTATTAAAATTATTCTACTCTATTATTAGATAATTGTTAATATCTTCCTGTGCCTAGTTTTAATCATGCGTCATCATAGGTATGTATATGTAGAAAGAAAAACATAAATTAGTTGATTGATTAATTGATTGATTCATTCATTGATTTTACCCTGAGAATATACTATGTGCGGTTTCAGGCATCGAGTGAGGGTGTTGCAATATATCCAGGGTGGTAACTACAGAAGTGACTATGAAGGTGCAGGCAGAGTGCTGAGAACAGAGAATGTACTGAAAGGCGGTTTAAGATGTAAATTTTACCCCCATTCAGCCCCAGAATCCTCCATTACTTCTCACTGATGAAAAAGTGCTCCCCTCCTCAATAGTGGAGTAGAATTTTATTCACTGGAGATCAAGAGATCTCTAGACTGGGAGACTGAGGCATGGCTAAAAGTAGGGAACAGTTAAAAAAAAAACCCAACAGAATCAAATAAAGGTAGTTTATCCCATAAACATTGACATTCAGTCTATTTCTTAACTAAAATAGTTAAATATTTCTTAACTACCAAATTCCCGAAAAGCTGGTTACTAGGCTTACAACCCTCAGGATGTTCTCATTTTAAAGACAGAAGCATGAAAAGTCCCCAAGAAAGCATGTTAGAAAGATCATGACCATCTTACATCTTACAGGTAGCAAGACCCAGGAGGACCTCAAATGCTTCCAATCAGCCCTGTGGCATTTCACTTCAAAGTGAACCTCCTAAGATTAACAAAACATTGGAGGAAAAAAAACTCATAGTAAAAAAAAATGGGGAAAGACTCCCTACTTCCCCTCAAAGATTAAATGTAACTTATTCTACAGCAAAAGAAAGCTTCAGAAAATATTAAGATCCTCAGAATGTTAAGAGGTGAGTAAATGAAAGAAAAATTAATTGTGCATAGCTCCAACATGAATAGCATTTATGAGAGCATAAAATTAAATTACATATCTAATCTACACATTGCCTATATCTATAGTAAAAGGGTGACAGGTAAGAACTGTTTCTGTGCTAGAAGGGAAGGAGAGAACAATGGTGAAAATGAATAAACATAACCTTCCATGGTGGTACACCAATAATTAATTGCTACTGCTGCAAAGTTAATACTCAGAATAAAATATTGTTAAGACATACACTAAAAACATGCCAAAAAAACTACTACAAAAGTTGATAGGAAATGTTTAGCCTGGTTTAGACATAGGTACACATGTATTCATGTACTGAAGCATCTCCTTCCTCTATTAATGTGTACATTTTAATACTGTGGGCTCTCAATTACAAATATGCTGGGGGTATATGGCTCAATGGTAGAGTACTTGCTTAGTATACATCAGGTCTTATTTCCAATCCACAGTACCAAAAAATAAACAAATAAATAAAAATTTAAGTAATGATACAAATAAATGAGAAAATGAAAAGTGGCGATCTCTTGGGAAGCGTTTAGAGGGAAAGAAATGTTGCCCCTTTTTTAACACATCATGTAGAACTTTGTATCACTTAAACTATGTGTTTTTATGTCAACAAAAAATACTGCATTTTAAAAGTTCAAGGTAAACAGGTGATTTATTTATGTCAAATTTACAATTGACTAAGGCTCACTTTCAGTCACACTATCAAACATCCCCTGCAATGAAATGGTGTTCTGAAGAGAAACTGAGGTTACTGAGCACCAACTAGAAGTCAGACCCACAGTGGCCTACTTTTCCAAATGATACCACAGAGGTAAGTCCTGCTCTGGGCCTTAAACTTTTACTTGGGAAATGAAGGTACTGAGAGTCACACAAGTTTGAACCACACAGCAAATGAATGACACCTTGACAACTTTAATTTCAGTCTATCTAATTCCAATACTCTTATTTATATTTTTCTGCAGCCAGACTGAAAGGAATTATCCATGGAGTATAAGACATTTTTTTTCCCTCAGATTGCAGATACAGTACTGAAGCTTTTTATTTCCTCAGCATAATCTTTTCACAAGGGATAAGTAATTTCAGAAATGGCCAAGAAATTTGCTAGTATAAAAAGATACCTTTTTTTTTAAGTAAAGCATTTACTGGTACATTTTAGATATACACAATGATAACATTCATCATAGGGAATCTGCACCTGTACATGATAGATCTTGTTTCTTTTTTTCTCATCCCTCTAGCCCTTCAACCCCTCTTCCCCTCCTTATTTACAAAAGCTTTGTTTACATTTTTACCTTCTATTCTCTTTTTATTTCCTTGTCCCTTCTTTCCTTTCCCCCTCACCACTCCCTTGTTCTTCTCATTTGAGTATCTCTTCTCATTTCCCAACATCCATTATACATTTTGGGCCTTATTTCCACTTTCGGTTTCTCACACCAGATAAGCAATGTGGTATTTAAAACGTGACACTTTTTATCAGGGATTTAAGATTCAATTTTAAGTTCAACAAGGCGAATGATATGCAACACCTCAGTCAGAGGAGGACTCGTCAATTTCCACAGGAAAGTCTCCCCACAGGACAGCACTGCCAGGAGATCTGAGGTAGGAGCACTTCTGCCAGCGTGGCAACTCACTCCCCTAAAGCAGTCTTAGAGTTGGGGAACTGGCTGGGAAACCAGTCCCTGACTTAAGGACAAATATTACACACTCTAAATTCCCACCCAGGGCTACTGGACTGTAGATGGTCTGGCACCCAGTTATTGGTTAAGTTCTCACCTTTTCTGCAGTTTGATCACTGGCCTTTTCATTCTCCTTAGCTCCCTGTCCAACTTGAGCCTGGCAGTTTCTCTCTTCCAGAAGTTAACTTTTCATCTTCAATAAAATAATTCCAACATCCAGTTTGGCTTTAACCCCTGTTCTCAGTCTCACACTTCAGTATCTCCTGACATCACCTACCTCAGGGCCTTTTCATTCCTTCTAGTTAGAAAATCATTTCACCTGAAAGTGCCAGTTAAATTTTTATCCATATTTCAAAGGCCAATTCGGTAGCTAACTCAACCTCTTGAAGGTTTCTGAAGAAATGCTTTCTCAACCTTCTGTCTCTTCAAGATTGTACCCTGTAACTCTTTCTGTACCAACTATTCTACTTTGAATTTGGCTTTATATACGATACATTATATATAAATACATATATCTTTATTTTCTGCCCTAAATGAAAGCTCAAAAAGGCAAGGAACACATCTTGCTCATCTCTGTATACCTCAGATTGCTAAACTAATCTATCTCACAGGTTCAGCTCCTGCAGTCCTAGGCTCAAGTTCTCATATTAGTTTTGTCCCTGGTTGGTTACTTAAATCAATCAATCAATCACTATAAAAGTCATAAGGATATCCTTGATGCAAACAATCTTGGAGATTTCAAGCTGCCTATCTCCTAGAAGTGGTGCAGCACATTCTACAATGATCTCTTTTCTCTATAGGAAATCTCAGGATTCTTTCTCCAAGTTACATATTTGGGAAATGCCAAAATAAATTATAATAGTCTTTAATATTTGCATCTACACAGATTTGAAAAGCTTGAGCTTATTAATTATAGCTTGACCTTATTAATTAAAGAAGAGTAGGAATATTTTTTTACCCTCAAGACCAAGGGAAACATTTTTAAAAACAAGTACCATTTGTTAAGTTTTCATATGCTTTGGCCTGTTTCACACTGGTAACACTCAATTTCAACCCTTTATTACGCTTCTTTCATATGACTTTTTGAAGCAAATAGTCTTAGGCTATATTATAACTAGGTTATTCAAATATTTAAATGTTTTTATATTTTAAGCTTCACTGGAAATGTTTTAATATTTCTTTTGTTGAATGATGTTACACAATTATTCTTAACTAAATTGTGGGTAAGTTTAAAACTGCATAAATTCAGAACTGGCATTTCCATTTCAAAAGCAAAGAGGCACTCAACCATGTTAACCCTGTTAAAATAAGTGCATATTATGCACATGATTATGTTGTTTACTGTCATGACCGAGAACAGTTTCAAACACTGGTGGTTTATATTAATGTGTAGCTTTTTAAAAAAACTGTATTCTAATAATTCATGTACATGTCTTTAAGGGACAAACATAATTATGAAAAATTATCAAGAGTTCACTGCTCTGTTACCAGTGCTCTAAATGGCATCTGCAGATTTTCATCCATTAATACAGTATTGAGGACCACGGATTTAGCTCAGCGGTTCTGGCACCTGCCTCGAAAGCACAAGGTCCTGAGTTCAATCCCCAGTACCAAAAAAAAAAAATTACAGTATTGAGTTCAGCAGTTCTGAACTCTGAAATATTGCTTTTAGAAAAATCAAAATAAAAAAAATAACATCCATGATAACTACTTTTAGTGACTCTCTCAATAACATACTAACCACCTACCCTATGCTAGGCAATTTTCTGCTAATGATATCATAGTAAGCAAAAGCAATGGGAGGGATGGAGGGGTTGAAGGGAGGGCTGGGCAAGGGTGAAAAATAAGAACCAAGAGAGACTATGTAAAGGTGCAAACTTCCAATGATGAATGTCATTATATTGTGTACCTAAAATGTACCAATGATTAGAATGAATAATCGATAATGCAAAATAGGAAGAAAAGGTCCAAAGGGGTAGGGGTAGTGGGAGAGGCAGGGGAAAGGAAAGAAGGGAAAGGCAAAATGATGAGAAATGGAAAAAATGGAAATAAAGTCTTTGTAAATAGGGAAGGGTGGAGAGCGTGAAGGGAGGGCTAGGAATGGGGAAAAAATAAGAACCAGATGCATTATGTAAAGGTACAATTCCCAATGAGAAATGTAATTGTGTTGTATACCTAAAATATACCAATAAAAGAAAAAAAAAAAAAAGCAATGTAGACAACTGTCCCTATGAGCTTACATAAAATAAATAAATATCTTCCAGCATACGAGGCTTCATGAAGAAAATAAAGGAATCAAAGGGTAAGAGGGAACAAGGACAGTTGCAATGTTAAATTTTTTTCTGCTTAAAAATAAAGCAAGAACTTGAGAAAGATGAGGTCCAAACCATACTTTCTGGGAGAATTTCAGGTAAAAAGAAGAGAAAGAGCAGAGGTCCCCAAATAGGATCCTTGTTTTTATTACTTTCATATTTAAGGAAATAATAGAAAGTAATTTCTCTATTTTGTGATCGGATTGTATTTTTCTATCAAGGGAGCACAGGAAATGGAGTACACCAGTTATGAGATTTTAGCCAACTGTATAATCTGGTTTATGCTTTTATGGGCCATGGGCCAAATCTGGCCCACCACATAGTTTATAAATAAAGTTTTATTGGAACACTGCATCATCCATTGGTTTATATATTTTGGCTACACTGAACAGTTGCATAAGAAAGCATTATGAAGGTTTAAATATTCACTATTTGACCCTTTACAGAAAATCTCTGATGGTACCTATTGTATGGAATTCACATGCCATCTCAGTCTGGAATCCCTGCACCACTCTTGTGATGAGGAGTTAAAGCTTCTGAACAAGGAATGGACAGGCATCACTTTGTCTAATTAAGGAGCATTTTACACACCCCTAAAATACCCTATTGAGTCCAATGGGAAAGAACAAATCTCATATTTGACTTAGAATCTAATAAATACATACTTTATGGCCAGCTACGTGTGTTTCTTTAAGTCACAGCAATACAGTCATGTAAAAGTGTCTTCAAAGTTTTGGTAGAAAAAAATCCTTTGTTACTAGGCTATCTACATTCATACTTCTACCCAAGAGAAAATTTTTAAGCTAAAAATCATCAATGTCTTCCCTTAAAACATAAAAAAATATAAATTTAAAGACCTTCTATCATCTAACATAAGGCAGGTTCAGAAAGAAAAGGTAGATAATCAAATTCTGATAAAAAGAGAAGAAAAATATCTAATTGTTCCAAAGGTGGCCAAAACTGGTCAAGCCACATCAATGTCTCTCTACGTAACAACCCGTTAAGTACAACACACCACCAAAGACCACCCAGGATATGCCAGCTGCTTTGTTTTTGAGAAAAGGTCTCACTACGTAGTAAAGAGTAGCCTTAAACTTGCTATGTAGCTTAGGCTGGCCTCAGGATCCTCCTGCCTCAGTCTCCCAAGTGCTGAGATTATAAGCACGCACCATGTCTAGACTTGTTTTTGCTTTTTAAAGAAATGTAATTCCAACTGGGCTTAGAGGTGCACACCTGTAATCTCAGCACTCTGGGAGGCTGAGTCAGGGAGATCACAAGTTTGAGCTCTTAAGACTGGGGCAATTTAGCAAGACCTTGTCTCGAAATAAAAAAACAGCTGGAAATGTAGCTTAGTACAAAGGCCTAGGATGCAATCCCTGATCCCAAAACAAAACAGAGAAAATGAAAATTAATTCCTGTTCCTACCAGTCATCACAAACTTCTTTTATTCTTATTTTTCCTAGTAAAACTATTTTAAATCGAACCAAGACTGTGTAGAAATGAAGTATATTTTCAGAAGAACAGTACAGAAAGCCAGCATATTACAGAAACTCACAGCATTAGCTAAACACAAGAGGTTTAATCCAAAATAATTAAATAATTTATGAGAAACATTTCAAATTAATATTTCCCCCCCAAAAAAACCAAATATCAGGATGCCAGAAAACAATTCTAATTTTTTTAAAAAAATCCTCTCCAAAGATTGCTCAGTATTCTAAAATGCTTATAAGACAGAAGTTTCTTTATAAACATCTGAAATGCTATATCTGTTTTAAAGTGTAATATTCGTGCAACTCTGATTTTCTGAGCAACATACAAGAATCAGAACAATATATCAATAACAGAGAAGACTTAAATCTAACAATGATGTCCTTTTCCCTAAGTACAATAAGCCCTGTATTCTCAAACAGAACACTGTTATGATATGAGCAAAATCCAAACAGTGTGGGCCGAGTAATACTAACTCAGTCTGTGTTGTTTTTCTTTGCTACAAAGTGGGACATAGGAGAGTGTATTTTGATGTGGAGTGAGAAACTAACATTAAGCATCTAGGTGTGTGGGTGTGACCTTAGGCTCCAAATTGTTATTCAGAACCTTGACGCCAGGCTGCACTGCACTGACCCCTAATGTCTCAAGAGTACATCTGTAAAAGTACACTGCAAATCCCAAACAACTGTATGAGTTATGGAGAGTACAGAGAAGAGTAGGAAGACCACGCCAGTTTAGAAATGAATAAACTTGAATTATCAGCACATGCTACTTATGAAATAAAACAAATGAATAAATGAATACATACATACCCTTGAGGAGAGAGCTTGTCCAACCATCCTGATTTAACCTTTACTGTAGAAGATCCATAAAAACAGGCATAAGGAGAGATGGCATTTGAGGAAACAGCTGATGAGTCCGCATTCCCACTTGTTGAACTTAAAGGATAACTGTGCCTATTAACAGGGTCCAAATTTAATGCTTTTTGAGTTCTAGATTTAGGTGCTTTTAAATTTTTTCTTCTTAAACTCTGAAAGCATTCTTCTACTGTTGAGTATTCTGATTCAGAAGCAGAGTCTTGTAAGAGATTGTTTTTGTCTTCTCGAGGTATCCAAATGTCCTCTAATTTGTCTTCACTTATTTTCTCTTTTCTATTATCATATATGCTAAGTGGAAAGAAATAGTATTAAAATTTTGAAGTGCGATATGTGATTTAACCTATCAGTTAATTTTTTTAACTTATAAACAACAAATCAGTGAAATTTAAGGCCAGGAAAATCTTCAAATTCAGTTACTCCATCTGATAATTTACAAAGCTTTTTCAGAAAAATGAAGTTGAAAACTTTTATTATCAAAAGAAATATTTAAACACTACTAGAAATACTTTCTCATGTATAATGTTATCTGATTCCTTTTGTTTTAGAAAGTTGGATATAAGATGGATAGAATACAGGTGGCCATATTCTTTGCATCTCAATTTAAACCTCAACAACCATAGAATTAAGTGGTCAGTACAACCTCTACTCTCTGGGAAACATCATGAATCACTAACTCCATCTGTTTAGAGATCTTATTTCCAACTTGTTATAGCCTTTCTACTTAGCTTTAGTGCAAGGACCACATGTTCTACCATAATGTAATAAAATACAAAGTACTTCTGACTAGTCAGAGCTTCATGATTATGTTGCAACCCTAATGAGAACAAACACTGCACCACCCTACTACCACAAAAAAGCAATTGTAAATTTTGAAGGTAAAAGCTGCATAAGGAAAAATACTGTATTACTAGAACACATTCACAATAGCTAAGCACATTCCTATACATTTAAGGAATGACACAACAGATTCTCTTAGCTATTTATGTAAAATAAAATTCACTGGAAGGACATTCTGCTAATCAATGAAATATATATAGCTAGGGGGCAAGATTACATATTTATGGATAGTGTTCTAAAAACTATTACTTCCTTAAAAGATATTTTAGCCTAATCCTTCCACATTTTGCTTTATATAGATTCATATTAAATGTCCAGGGAACATAGGGGTTAACTTAAAGAAACCCACAACAGTTTTACTCCTGATAAATGAAAGCTAAATAGAAAATAAAACAATCGGGTAGGGGATTTAGCTCAGTGTTCCTCCGCCTGCCTCGCAAGTGCAGGATTCCGAGTTCGATCCCCAGTACCAAAAAAAGGAAAGAATCATTAAATAATGATCCAGTATGTCAAATTCAAATAAAATTAAAAGAGATAAAAAAATTTAAGTGAGTGCCTTATAATTACTGTGTAACTTCTTGTGTGACTCAAGTAACTGGGTAATTATCAATCTTCTTGCAAATGATGAAACACTAATAGAAAGGTCATACTACATTTGGAAAATTTCACAACTCAGTGTTAACTCTGTCCCCTTCTCTCTATTATAATAACCTAACTTCCCATCTTTAAAGTGTAATCACAGTGACTACATATCTATCACTTTGGGCAGGGGCAAATGGTTGTTGTCAGGATAGGACAAAAAAAATCTACTACAGAATATCTCTACACATTCAATTTACAGACTATAATTTAGCTATTAAAGTGGGTTGTGTCATGGAGACATTTAGAAAGGAAAGCTATGAATTACCTATATAAACTATTTCCTCAGAAATACAATATTATATTAATTCTAAAAAAATTCATCATCATCAGTCAGGACTTCATACCTTGATTTGATTGAAAAAGAGTTCATTGAAGTACTTGCTTCCCCTTTGAGTTGTTCTTCATGGGTCCAAAATTCATTCTTTATGGACCTCTTCTATAAAATAAATATATACATATACACACACTTATTTTTTGCTTTATGGTTTGGGGATTTTTTTTTGGAAGAGCAACACTTTACAATATTCCCTAATACATATCTGAATTTAATTAAATAAACGACTAACTGCGTGATTGATTTTTGAGTAAAAAATAACTTAGATTAATAACTTCTGATACATTTTTCATTTTTATTTCAATCACTAGCTAATCAATTTAGAATAAAATGTTAACTAATAACAAAATTTGTGTACTTCTGTTCCTCTGCTATACTTTTTATATTTTAACAAGACCAAGAAATAAAACAGAAAAGGGTACAAGCATTGGCAAATAAAGCCTAAGTGATAAACTGAATAATTAAAATATATAAACAATCAGATGTCTGCAAACTTAAGACAAATGCATTTGGATATAAATCAAAGCAAAATCTGAGAGTATGAGGTTTCTTTTTACTTTTTTTTGTAAGGCAGTTCTATCTTTTAGCAAATTTTAAAAACCCAATATCCTTTATTCCTAAACTCAAAATGAAAATATGTTTTTAAGATAGAAATCGAAAGATACAGGTTTACCATAGTTTTACTGAACAGAAATTTTATTGTCTGGAAATTTCCTTTTTTGATGTAATGCATTCTTCAAACAGGTTGTAGCAAAATGAAAAGGTATATATAGGCAGCAGTAATAACTGATTACAGAAAAAAAATATATGAGACTAACCTTGGAATTTTCTAGTCTCTGGAAGAGAAAGGTCTCTCCATAAGGAAAGATGGAAGATGAATTCTCCTCGTTTGAATCTTTTGAGGGAATTACGGGATGAGAATGGAAAAAGGAATAATATGAAATTGTTCAAAAAAAAAAAAACGAAGGCATGTTTTCAATTTTTTATAGCAACTAACAACTTAAGATTTATTTTGTGAGAGTCAAAAATGCTCATAATTCTTAGCCCCTAAAGTTCCTCAACTCATGGTATTCTTAACACAATTCACTTTAACCCACTCACTTCATAACCACGACACATTATTAAGTTGTAACCTGTCACACATATGTATCCCTGCTAACCTTTAAGATTCACATTAATATAACCAACTTTGCCTGTACAGAACAGAAATTGCCATGGTGTCATTTGTAGTGGTAATTTCTTTCTTTTTTGGTACCAGGGATTGAACTCAGGCCCCTCAGGACCTTGCACTTGCAAGGCAGGTGGCGGAACCACTGAGCTAAATCCCTGGCCCTGTAGTGGTAATTTCTAAATACGAAAATAGTCTAAAAGGATCTTAATTCTATGATAATGTTCAATGAACAGTTATAAACAGTTCAGTAACATAACAGCTAACCTATCACTCCAATTGTCAAGAAGAATGTTCCTGAACTTGCATAAGCAGAATCTTCAAAAAGAAAGAAAAACCTCTCCCAGATCTATTTACCAGAGCAACAATGTCAACCTTTTCCTGTTACCATGGCAAAACCACTTCCCAGATTATCTTTGCCCTGTAACTCAGACCACCAGAAAGCATTTAATTTAGATAAATGCCTTCCACTGTGGCTAATGACAAATGGAGCTGTATTAAAATTTTTTGTACATAAGCAGAAGCAAATTTCAAGAGTTTTTAGCATATAGTACTGTCCTTTATTCACTTGTCTTTAAAAGTATCTGAGTACTATGAACACCGCAGAATATTATTCCCATCCTTTCCTATAGCAATGGTGGGCTGCCTTTTCAATCCCAGTTTTAAAATACTTTTAAGACTATCAAATGACAGCTAACTAATTCACAGAAACTCAACACACAGACTCACTTGGCAGTGTCACAGATTTTCCAGTTGAGGTAGTAACAGTTCTCTCATGGAAGTAGCTTAAAGTAAAGGGGAAAAGTTATGAGTTATTATTTATTATTTAAGTAAAGGATGTATTCTAGAGATACATTCTTGTAAGAAGGGATACCAATATTCAAAAATAAGTCTGATTTGAAATAAACAGAATGGCCAAATTCCACCAATGTGTTTTTCCATACAGCCTTCAAGGAAGAGATTTCACTGGAATTTGTAAGTATTTGCTTCTCATATCTGTAATTTACAAAAGTAGATGAATGTATCTGTCCAATATTAGTATGCACATAATTTCAAAACTGTTACCCATGCCTCTAAGAGGAACAAATTTATTAACTACCTTGCCATATATTTCTATGGTTTTTTTCATTAGCTTCAAAAATACATCTGGTTCTGTGAACATAATTTGAAAATACATCCACTATCTTCTTTCAAAGATGTTACAGTCTTGGGTGAAAGACATTACAGGAAATTAATAAGAGTATAACTATAATAGCAATGACAAAGGTAAACACTGTAGGGGCAGACAGTAAGGAATACCTACTAATATATCAGTTCTATTTTTCTTCTATCTAAGGTGAAAGATCAGAACATCCCTAACTTCTCTTAGGTATATTTCTATCTCTCCAAGTAATAAGATTCTGAAAAATAACAAGAGTAGAAATCAATAAAATAAAATATGGACAAAACATAAAACTCATTATAACCAAAAGCCTGCTGCTCAAAAGATCAATAAAATTGGCTAACTTCAGTAAAGAAAATTAAAAGACAAGATAAAAATCACAAGTATCAGAAACAAAAGAGAGGACATCACTTCAAATCCTAAAATGGGAAATAATGGACCCGCGGTAGAGAAATGATAATCAATTAGTAAGAAAAACTTGGTCAAGAGAGTGAAAACAAAAATTGGATGACATGGGGCCAGGGATTTAGCTCAGTGGTTTCGACGCCTGCTGCGCAAGCGCAAGGACCCAAGTTCGATCCCCGGTACCAAAAACCCCCCCAAAAATTACAAAAAAAAATTGGATGACATGAACAAATAAATCTTTGAGACTCAATCAAATGTGACAATATTAAACAGAAAATCTTATTAGCCATGTTTCTCTTAGAGAAACTGAATTTTCTAATTAATCACCTACTCATAAAAAGCTCCAGGTATAAATAATTCGCTGGTGAATCCCGAGCAATAATTTAAAAAGGAGAAACATCTAGCCTATGCAAAGTTTTGTGGGAAGTAGGATGGAAGACACATTTCCTAATTAACTTCTATAAGGCCAATATCACTAATAACCAAATGAGGCAAAAACATAACTGTGGATAAATGTTCATGATAAACATATTAGCAAATAAAGTTACAAAAGGATAATGTAACTACAACAGATTTACCATAAGAAAGCAATGTTACCTTAACAATGGAAAAATTAATGTAAGTCATCATATTGTCAACATGAAGGATAAAAATAACCTGTGTATAGCTGGGCATGGTGGCACATGCCTGCAATCCCTGCACTCTGGGAGGCTGAGGCAGGAGTATGACAAATTCAAAGCTCAGTCTGGGCAGTTTAGCAACATGGAGAGACTTTGTTTCAAAATAATAATAAAAGAAGAGGGCTGGGGATGTAGCTCTGTGCAAAGGCCCTACAGCTAATCCCTAGTACTGAAAAATAACAACAA
Source organism: Heterocephalus glaber (assembly GCF_000247695.1). The sequence goes on from NW_004624840.1 coordinate 4,782,196, forward strand.
CAAAACAATATGTTCATGACAGTGGATTCAGAAAAAAACTAACAAACTTCAACATCTTCAACATCCATTCAGGATAAAGATTCTTAACAAACTAAGAAGAGAAAGAAATTTCTTTAACTAATAAAGGGCAATCATGAGAGACCTTCATCATACCTAATATTTAAATACTAAGTGGTTTCCCCTAAGATTGAGAGCAAGGCAAAGAAACCTGCTTTCACCATTTGTGTTCACATGATTTCAGAGGTCCCAGCATAAGGCAATAAGTAAATGATATAAAAGGCCTGCAGACTGAAAAGGATGTACCTTGAAAAGACAAGGCAACTTGTAAGGAAAAAAAACCAAAAACTTAAGAATCTACCAAAATGCTTCTCAAACTAATTAGTAAATCTATCAAGGTCCCAGGATAAAGGGGAAATACAAATAAACTCGATATTTCTATTCTAGAAGCAATAAGCAACTGGAAAAAATAATTTCAAAATATAATTTTATTCAAAATGGCATACAAAGCATTAAATATAATTGATAAGTTCATTAAAATATGTTGAAGATCTACACCCTTAAAACTATAAGGAATTACTAAGAAAAATTAAATCTTAAATAATGAATAGATATATAATGTTAATGGACTGGAAAGGTCAATATTGCCAAGATACCCATTCTCAACATACTTATATATATAGATTGTACACAATTCTAAACATATTCCAGTAGTCTTTTTAAACAGAAATTAACAAAGTGACTCCAAACTTAACATTCAAATACAAATAACTAGAACAGTCAAAACAACTTTGAAGAGAACAAAAAAACTTGAACACAGACATAAATTCAATATTTAGTTTACAACTACAGTAATCAAATCAGTTTATTACTGATAAAAGGACAGACATATAAATCAATGTGATGAAGTGGACAGTCTACATGTAGCAAAAACTACCCAGTTCTAAAAACAAACAAAAAACTACTTTAAAAAAGCAAATTAACAATACACATAAAAATATGAGTGAATTTCAAAATCATCACGTTGAAAAGAAGCCACATCCTATATCATTTTTTAGAAGCATGTGAAAAGGATGGATATTAAAGACACTATGAAACTCTCAGATGTTGTGGAATTGCCATTTCTTGATTGTGACAAATTTTATGGGCTTATACATCTTTTATAACTTATGAAGATACATTTTAAAATTTATAGTTTATTGAATATATGTTAAACTTCAAATCACTTAAAATGAATATAACATTTACTGCTCATAGGGTTAACATATAAAATATCAACTCCATTTCTAAATATAAAGAAAGAAAATAAAACCTTAGAAGTGATGTCATATATTAAAGCATCAAAATATTACCAGAAGGAATAAATCTAAGAAAAAAATTGCAAGAGCTCACCTAGAAAACTACAAAATATTACTGGAACAGAAATTCTAATTAAATAGAGGACTATGCCAAAGTCTGAATAATACAAAAGTGACAAAACTCCCTATATAAATCTCTAAGATGTACTGCAATCCCAAGCCAAATAATTAAAGAGTGTGCATGCATGCATATGTGTGTAATCTAACAAGTTGATTCTAAAATACATATGAGAAACAAAGGACCAAGGTTAACAAAGACATTTGTAGAAAACAGTGGAAGATGTACTCTATAAGATATTAGGATTTATTATAAAGCTATAGTAGTTAAGATTATTATATTACTGATTAAAGAATAGATAATAGACTACTGAAGTAAAATAAAGAGCTCATAAAGACATTCAGTTGTCACTTAAGAAAAAATGTCACTCTATAGCAATGAGTAAACTATGGTCTTTCTAATGTATCACTTGTATGTCTATATGGAAGAAAACGAAATTTTACTTCTACCTCACCATACACAGAAATCAACACAACACAGATTATAAAACCCAATGTAAACAGCCAATCAAAAAAGCTAGAAGATATATTTTCATGACTCTAAAGGCTAAAACAGTTTTAACCTTAGCAAAAAAAAATAGTAAATTTGACTAAATTATTAAAATTAAGAACTTTTATTGATTAAAAACTCACCACTAAGGAACACAGCAATGTAAAGCCAGGAAGAAGACTTACTGGTCAAAGGTTCAAATTTACAGTGTATAAATAACTTAAAAATCATAATCAAAGACAAAAAATGGAATTCAAAACCACCACCAAAAAGAAACCAAATGGTGAAAGATTTGAAAAGGCATCATACTAACGAAGATGAAAACATGACCAGTGGCCAAACTACACATTAAAAGATATTCAATTACATTAGTCATTAAAAAATACAAATTAAAACCACAATGAAATACCATTACATAATGTACCTACATGGCTACAATCTTTAAATAATCAAATGCTGTTCAGTGTATGAAACAAGAGAAATATACATGCACTGCTGGTGTTAAATTAGTACAACTGCTTTATAAGAACCAGTCTGCACTATATACAAAAGTAAAAGATACATAACTTCTATGACAATCTAACTTTTTGGTATATACATGCCAGATATGTTTGTACAAAAATAGCTGCCCAAATGTATGTCAAAAAGTAAATGGATAAACAAGACATAGGAGCTTCACAAAAAACCACCACTATTCAACAATTAAAAAAACAATTAACATTCGATCTCTGGTACAAAAAAAAACCAAAAAACAATTAACATTCAAAACCATGAGTTCCTTTCAAAATCATGTTAGAAAAGATGTCTACTATAAATGACTGCTACCAGATTCCATTTGTAATAACTTACAGAATAGGCAAAAATAATTTATAGTGAGTTCAATGATTGCTTGGTTCAAGCATTAGGGAAATTTACTGCAAAAGGTCACAAGAAAATTTGTTTGGAGTGGTGACTGATGGGAATGTTCTCTATACCTTGACTTTGGTAGTGGTTATGTGAGTATACGTATTTGTCAAAACCCAACAATTAAATATTTAAATTCAATCTATTTTATTACTGTAAATTATATCTAAATAGTTTATTTCATGTCTATAAATATATATATAAATAAATAAATGTACATGTAAAATAATAAACAATATTGGAAATAGGAATTATCAACCAACAGTAAGAATAGATACCCTGGTATTTTTATACAATAAAATATAACTGCAAAAATAACAAACTATAGGCAACAACATGAAAGTGTCAAAGCAAATGAGATGAACTAAAAGAATACTAGTATAATTACATTTTTTATGTTACCAAAACAGCCAAACTATACTATGTGGAATATGTACTTAACAGGTAAAACTATTTAAAAGCAAAAAAATTATATAAATTTTTTAAATGGCCATTTAAAGTCAAGATAGACCTCAGATAAAAGGGAAGGGCACATTTTAAACAAAAGGTTACAAAATAATTCACCATTTATCTGTTCATTATCTCCAGATTCTTGATATTTTTATAAGGCTGCAATTATATTCTTATATTTGTATATTAACAAGTACTATGTTGATATTTTGTAATACAGTAATTTGAACCCTTGAAGGGAGTAGTTATCAAATTTACTACATTTTCGGTAACTTGCACTTATAATAAATCTTTTTAATTCTAACTGAGCACTTACAATATACAAAACACAGGTCTCCGAATTTTACATATGCACACAGTATACGTTTATACAGTCTTCCTTGAGTGTCTTTTGGTAGATTAGTTCCAGAGCCCCAAGGAATATCAAGTCTCTTATACTACATGGTGTGGTATTTGCACATAACCTACACATATCTTCCCATGTCTTAGTAATTTATGAATTTGCTTCTTATATTCCTGAAAATGAACACTCTTCATTTGCAATAATGAAAAGGTTTCAATAATAAGGGAATAAACTGCAGAACTTTTATTTTAATAAAATATTATGTAGTAGTTACTGCACAAAATGCATGCATCCACATGGAGAAATCTCAACAGTATTAAGTGAAAAAGAATAAAGTGTAAAAGAATAAATACCATTTTCAGAAATTAAAAACATCTACAACAATGCTATTTCATCTGCAATAAAAGTATAAAAGTACATAGAGGTAGGATAAACATTAATTTCAGAATATTGGCTACTTCTAGGAGTGGAGGGAAGAGTCAAGAAAGTTAGCTGAATTTATTATTTCTCAACCAATAAAGTCTGGCTTTACTATGACAAGATATTCATATTTTAATTAATCTACCTGTTGTATGATAATTGTCATTATTTTACATACCTTTCAGTATGTCTGCTATTTTCCAAATCATGAATAATTCTGTCTAAATATTCTTGCTGTGGTTATCAAATCATTTCTTTTTTTTGTTTTCTTTTTTTTTTTTTTTTTGGTACCGGGAATTGAACTCAGGACCTTGCACTTGCAAGGCAGGCGCGGCGCCACTGAGCTAAATCCCTGGCCCTCAAATCATTTCTTAAAGCTGACTCATTCTAGAGTTCCTGACCAGTTAAGCCAGTTAGTAAGTTTACCAGCAAAAACTGAGAGAGTGCAGCTTACTCCTCTCTTCATCTCCGTATCATCTCCTTTCACCCTCCCAATACTTGAAGAAATTTTCTTGAAGAAAATACTTGAAGAAATTCTTAATACTTGAAGAAATTTTCCAAACACCATAAACAGAGTATGTGAGTCACTGGTGACAGGCTCAGAAACTGTCCAACAAGCAAATGGGCTGGGAAAATAAAAGTACGTCAGAGCTTCATTTGTAATTTTTTTTTTTTTTTTGGTACCGGGGATCGAACTCAGGTCCTTGTGCTTGTGCAGCAGGCGATGAAACCACTGAGCTAAATCCCTGGCCCTTGATTTGCAAATTTTTTAAAAAAAGAAAATTCAAAAATAAAGCTTGCTCTTAATAAATTTAAATGTATGCTCAAATACAAGATTTAAAAACCCAAATAATTATAAAATCTAAAAATGAAGCCTAATAAAAATGTCAATAATTCTGAGTCATATTAATTTGGCAAATATTTTCCTCACTTTAGCTTCATTGTTTTTGATTCCCTAAATCAACTTTTTTTTCTCTAAAATATAGAATCTTCAGATATTGAGATAGCTTATAAAGGGCCTTTGCCTGTGGAAAGAAATGTGGTTGTAAAAGGCCTTTGAAAATACTTAAGCCCTATTCCTTCAATATGCAATCTCTCTGCAAGAAAATTATCAACAGAACTGCGTGCCCTCAAAATCCATATGCTGAAGGCTTAATCCCAATGTGTCTCTACTTGGAGATACAGTAGTAATTCAGGTTAAATGAGGTCCTATTCTAATAGTGTATGTAAAGAACTCAAATAAAAAAGAAGGGGATGTAATGACTTTTTTTTCAAAGTGAATGTTCAACACACCTTCAGGTGTTCTAAAATTGCCAAGAAAGGTAGTGGCATAAAGACAAATGTCAAAAAACTTCCTTTAGGAGCTACATTTAGCCTATTGAGCCAAGGCAGTCAACAAGAAATAAAATAAATGTAAACTTATAAAGGGTGCAAGTGAGAAAACAACATTAAATGATAGCATTATAATTAAAAAAATAATAATCCATTACAACCCAAATAGTCAATAACACACCATATCTATAAATCATCCCATTACAGAATGTTTAAAAGATGCATTTATCACAATTGTTAATAGACTATAAGTCACTGTCATATTCATCTCAGAAGAACTAGAATAATCCCCTAGGTAAAAGTTTAAAACTACCCTGAGCCTCTTAGGTTTTTATAATAGCCACTTAATGCACAAATCTGAATTCAAAAAGCTTAGAGTGGGTTAACTAGAGCATAGACCAATAATGTGAAATTCACAATTGCACAGGTAATCTGTGAGAGTCCTCCAAAATGACCTTAAGAATAACTGATCATTACAGAAGGAATAAATCTGTAATACTATCATTAAATATTTTATATATTAGTAAAAGTTGCAATTTCTACTTTTTCACTTATGAAAAACAAAGTATAAATGAATGAATTTTTTGACCCTGTAAAGTGTATCAAGCAGCTAGATACATACCCTACAGATTAAATTTTAATTATTTAGGTGCTAATAATAATTTTGCAAATATTGAAATAATTCACCTGTTTTTTTCATAGAGCTAGCTAAGAAAAAAACCTGAATTTTAGGGTTGCTAAGCATTTTTCTTCTATAATATGAACTGTGAAATTTTCTTCTTCAAGATAAAAAAGACGTAAGTTTATTTTTTGTATTCAGTATAGCAAACATTTGCGTGCTACTGTTCTTTACACTATTCTGCTTAAATATAGTTTTGACATTAAAGTCTATAAAATAATGTTTCCATTTCTAATGTCTATGTACCTCCAGAGAGAAAAAAAATGAAGATTTTTTTATTTTTTATAAGAAATTCAAGGAAGGTTGGAAATGAAATGTTTATAGTTCATCCCTTTTATAAGATAAACTTCCATCAAAGCCCAGCTGTGCATACCATTCCCCTCCCATAACTTCTAATTCTTTATTTTCCCCCTCCTGCAAACATTCAGAGGCACTACATTTAAAAGAAAAGCCTTCGCAACCTGTGCCAAGTATAAAATGGTTGCATGAATGAAAAAAACCATTAAACTGTGGAGCCAGAGAAGAAAGGTATCATCATTAGAGACTTTAAGATACTGGTTATTTGCTGTATCAGGATGCTCCTGAGAAGGATCACACCGCATGGCCATGACAGCAAATGCTACCTGGAATTGCTCTCTGCTCGGACAGCTTCAAAGGGCCGGGGGGGGGGGGGGCAGGGAGAGGGAGAGGGAAAAGAAGAAGTAGAAGGAAGAAAGAGGGAACAAAGAAAGAAGAAAGAAAGCAGCACCAGCAGCAGCAGCTGCTGAGGCCTCAAGCCTGGCCTGGTTCTGACCTGGCCCTCAAGAGACAGGAGTTAAATAAAGCACCCTGAGGTTCATTGGCCCCATACCCTGACAAGTCCAGCTCTCCACAGAGCAGGAAAGAAATCAAGAGCACCCAAGCAAGATTACAGACATCCCAAGTAATATCCCAAGCAAGATTAATGAACCTATGGCATGCATGTTATTGTGCTCTTTTAAGAAAGAAGATGTTAACATGGGGTTGTTTTTTTCTAAACTAAAACCTCAATATTCAGGTTTGATTGCAGTGTTGACACTTTGTGATAAATAAGTGGGCTCTGGGTTGTAGTTTGGCACTCGTCTCTAAAAGGTTCGCCATCAGTGACCTAGAATGTCAGTTCTGTCAGATAAATTATAAGAAAGGCTGGCAGGCTATAGGCCATACAAATTAGAAAGAAGGTGGAAGGAAAGATCTATGACTAACTAGGGAGAGCCCTCATATGAGGAAAACACTTCCAACTTCCTATTCATTTAAACAGCTTTATAAGTTGTTTAATAAATAATTATGTTAAAATCATTGTCCACAAAAAATATTACTTGATATACGAAGAAATCCACGAAATATCATTTGTAGAAGTCATTATTTAAGGAAAAACTCAGATTCTATAATCCATAGTTCTATTTAAAAAGTTGTAACTTTAAAATCATGCAATTGTTATTTGCAATACAAAGCAGGACCACAAAAAAAAATAGTGACATCCAAAATATTTTAATTTACTTGCTCATTTTATGATCTGATTATCAAATGAGCATAGTCTTTATTTACTACCATAATCAAAGAAAAAAAGGTTAAATCTAGCCTAAAAATCACATGAAAACAGTTTTGCAATAAGCTAGTACTACATCATTTACTACTAATTTTAATGTTACTTCAATTCTAATTTTCAAAAACTGAGTCATAATAATCTTTCATATGATGCAAAGCTTATATTTACAACTGAATGATTTTAAAACATACTATTCTGTCATATTAACTATTTTAAATTAAAGGCATTCTGTTCAAATATTGAGAAACAGCAGGTGCAAAAACATTACCCTGACCATTGTCTTGTTCTTCAAAAGCAAATGAAAATCCTATATGAATGCAATAACAACCTATCTGCAAGAACAGAGTGGAAATGGGAGAGAGCTTCAGAAATCTGTACAAGGGCCGGGTATTTAGCTCCGTGGTTCTGCTGCCTGCTCTGCAAGCACAAGGACCGGAGTTCAATTCCCAGTACCAAAAAAAAAAAAAAAAAAAAAGAAAGAAAGAAAGAAAGAAATCTGTACAGACCTTGTTAAAATAACTTGTACATATATGTGTGTGAGTGGTACCGGAGACTGAAACAAGGCCATCTGCACTGAGCTACATCCCCAGCCTTTTTGCTAAAATTTAGGGTCTCCCTAAATTGCTAAATTGCCTAGGCTGAGCTCAAACGTATGAACCTTCTGCCTCAGTCTCCCAGAATAATTTACCTGTTAACTCCTGCCTCCCCAAACACGCATAATTTACTTTTTCACAACTTGCTACTCTTTGTCCAATTAATTATGTAAGTGTTAGACTCTTGTTTCTGTAGATCTTCATCACCTTATGGGGATTCTAGTTCCAGGTAAAACTTGTATTAACTCATCATAATAATGTGTACACTTTCTTCCTGTTAATCTATCATATCAATTTAATCCTCAGACCTCGACAGAACCCTCAGAGGATGGAGGTGTCGTTTTGCAACTCCCATTTATGCAACAAATTGAGCACCAAAAGATCCTCTCTAAATTCATGACAAATAGCACATACTGCCTCACAGTATACCCTTCTCACATCTGGAAAGTTAGTAATCCAGCTTGGCCTTGAACTTACCATGTAGCTCAGACTGGCCTCAAACTCACATTCCTCCTGCCTCAGCCTCCTGAGAGAAGCAGATTTTAAAGCTAAAAGGCTGCACAACATTAATAACCTATAATCCTAAGAAATAATCCAATTATTTGATATGCACTCAACTTTTTAAAAATACTTATTAAATAAGTGGTTAAGAAAGTAGATTCTAGAGTCAAATGTAGTAGAATGAAATCCCAATTAGCCTAAGACTTAAGTGATGAATAAAATAGTGTAAACATTACCTACTTTATATGGCTCCTTTGAGGATTAGATAGCCCACCCAAAATTATAAAACAAACTAGTGCCCTAGTGCCGAAAATTTAATAAATGGCACTAATACTACTGATTCTTAGTAAATACTAGACTTTGCCATTGAGATTAGAGATGTCAACATAAAGAGAAATTCATTAAGGTCTCTGTCCTCAGAGTTTATGTTCTAACAGATACTTAAACTTTAACAAACCCCTAAATTGCCATGTTTTCTCTTGCAAATGGTAAACTGCTACCTACTCTCTGGCAAACACAACTTGCACTTCAATCACCAAAGGTTCCTAACTAAGGGCGAGACCATCAGTGGCCAGAGATGCAGGCTAAAGAGAATGATGCAGAAATGTCAACTTGCACCCTGTACAGGAAGTCTGTACAGTACTGTGGTAACCATCAAACGTGAATAGCCTCATACCTCCTAACAGAAAGATAAGTGTTAGCTTTTAGTGGAAAAACTAATACCTATCCCCAATCCTGAAGAAAACCACAGCTATTTTGGGTTTAACTTTGAGAAATGGATGACGGTGCTCTCTTTCTACTGTAAATCATCATCTCTCACACTGCTCAGCTATGTCAGGCTATTAGGGACCTACCATTACTGGCAGGACCAGCCCCTCCTTGGGGTTCCAGAGTTCTGCTTTTCTATTGTCTCATACCATCTTCTTACATCTGTCTTCTACATTAGACTGCAAGCACTTCCATTCTGATTTACATCCTTCCCATTTAGCACAATGACTTGCACCAAATATATATTGCCAAGCATCGTGCCCAGCTTGCAAAAATAGAAACACTGAAAACATGTTCCCTGCAGAACAACTCAACTCAAACATGATGACTGCAGTCATGAAATGCCACAATACCAGACATGGAGGGAAGATGTGGAAAGGAACATCCAGACAGAATTAATGGAAGAGATGTTCCCCAAATTAAATGGGAGCGAGCTCAGAAGTCCCAGGCGCTTATAAGCTAGAAACACACTGGGAAAATAAGGTACAACACAAATAATGACTGAGAGAAAATCTGAATAGAGAAGAAAAGGTTGGTTGAATAGGTAAATACATACATGTCAAAGTTAGAAAGGAAGACTGAAAAAATAATTAAATGACTCCAAGCTGAGTACTTACATCTTATTGTAAAACTTCTTACCTCCCTGAAATTCCTCTTGTTGCCCCTGGAATATCTGGAACAGGTCGGTGTCTCAGCAGAAAAGATCGAGATGGCCTTGAAACTAGCTTGCTACGACTTCTCATAGGTGACAGGACTGGTGATGACGGAACATACAAATCATTTACAACCATTTCTCCTTGAAACTGAAACAACGGGGATGGTAGTGATCTTTCTAATAAGCCATTAGTTCCGTTTCCAGACTGTGCTCCTGATGTTGAACAGTCCAGGGAAGAAAGGCATTCAGGGTCTGCATTCGGAAGGATGCTCAAGTTTTCTGATAACAAATCAACTTTTTCTGTTTGCTGTTCTTTAGTTGTACAATCCATAGTCTTCTTTATAGCCAAAGATTCTACTTTACCAGATGATAAATCGTGAGAATCGAAATTCAAGTGTGATTCTTCTGAAATGGGAAAGTCATGTTCAGAAAGAGAGAACTTATCATCTGATTGAAAAGACAGGCTCTTTGCCATATGAATGTCATTTTGATCTAGATTTTTTACAACTGTCTCCAACTCTGTTGAGCTATGTGTCTGAAAACTTCCAGAATCAGAAAGTTCTATGCAGGTGTTCTGATGAGAAGATGGAGCATGGCGATCCTTTGAAGTGTCATCACTCTTTGTTTTATGAACATTTGCATATATTGGGATTTCTTGCATTTTTGACAAGATCATCTGCAATTTTTTTAGTATCCTCCTACGGTGTCCTGTAGGTGATATTCCAATTTCATGTAGCACACTATCATTTATTCTTGCACAGTCCGTCACAGTATAAAAACCAAACTCTTCAAAATGTAAGAGGTACTGCTCCAAATTAATGCTCATTAAGAAATCTTTGATATCAATATTCACTTCACTGACTGAGGACATAATGGTTTCATTACTAAGCTAAGTTATAAAAAGCAGCACAATGAGACTGATATATAAGAGGATGCACTTCTCTACTGGTTTTTGCTTTATCACTGGAAAAGTTATCTTCTCAAAATGCTATTTTCTCCACATAGAATGTTTCATGTGCTTAAACCTTGAAAAAAATAAAAATAAGTTATCAGACAGATAGATAGATGTGTATGTTCCAAGGGACTGAACCCAAAATATTGCAAATGCTAAGAACACACTCTACCATTAAGCTATACCTCCAGTACATGACATTTTAATTAGTAAAACCTAGTTTTATTTAAACTTTTCCTGAAAAAACACAACAATAATTAGGACAACACTTTTCACTCACTGACTTCCAAACTGGCACGTTGCTTTCGTACACACCAGGAAGTTGATTTCTTGGGATAACATGAAAAAGGTACACAACAGAAATATTATGGCAGCATCAAACCATAATTTTCAAAATGCTAAAAAAATACTTTCTCATAGATATAGAATGAAAATGTGTCAAACATTTTGTTCATCTCATTAACTGAAAAGGGAACCAGTAAGTAAGATGGTAGGGCTGGTTCCAAGAGCATATGTGTCTGTCACAAAGACTTTTTTTTTTAAAGCATTACAATAAGTTAGCTATGTAAGATTCTTTTTAAACTGGTTAATGTTCTTTAGGGCAACAAAATGATACTATTGGGGATATCTTTTCTACAGGACAAATATTTACAAACTAACAGATAACTTCCCATTGTCTGGGTTCTAATCAAATAGTAGCCAAGTCAGGCATTGGCATTAGAATTAAAATTAAATATTCATAGGCTGGGCTTGTTAAATATAGCCTCACAAAACACTCATACCTTTGAGACTCTTAAAAAACAGGTTGAACATATTTTTCAGGTCAATAATTTTCATTGCAACAATGCAAGTACTTATATATTTAAACAATATGTAAGTCAATTCTTAAATATGTTAGATAACAAGAAGCTAATATGAAAGTAAAAGGTAAAAGTTCAAAGTTCACATTTTCCTCCAATGTACACAGCAGATTTGATACCAGACATGGGATTTCTGACTTGGTGTCAACAGAAAGGAAAGTCCAGCCAGAAAGTAAAAGCTTACGCTGAAAAGTTTTAATGGAAAAGGAAGAAAGCCAGGCGGAACTTCAGCTTGAGAAAAAGAAAAACTAAAGAGAAGCAGGGCTGAGAGAGAAAAAAAAAAATCATGCTGGCCAGTTAACAAAGAAAGGAGCAAGCTTTTTATTCCTGGAGGAGTAGGCTAAAGTCTGGGAGTATTTCATCTGTTCTTAGCAGTTTCAAAAGGTGTCTTCTTTGTTGTGCAAACATCCTGGCCTTGAGGAATGGGTAGTCAAGTTATCCCAGGAACTGTTACAGAGATCCCTTCTACTGGCAGGCAGCCCCATGATGCATAAACATTCCTGACTTGTGATAAGGATGGGACATTGTAGCTGCTAAAAGAATCATGGGTGGGATTCGAGAAATAGGCAGTGCTTTTGTTTGGCAGACTGAGGTATGGATAGGGAAGAACACATATTATACTTTCAACAGCCCCTGAGTTGAGGCCCAAGGAGTATATCTACCATCTTTCCAGAAGGAGTCCCCTCACTGTCTCAGATTCAGATAGCCTCTTTTTTCCCAAACCACATAACCAGATTTTAAAACAGAGTCCATTTATCTCAGGGCTGGTTATTTGGGTGTGTGCAGTTTATGACAATTCATATCTATAAATTTCTACATATCATGCTTCAATAAAGACCGTATTTAACCACACAAGCTTAAATATCACATGGTTCTTCTTATATGAGAAATCCCAAGTAAAAATAAAGAGCAAAATAAAAGACAGATAATAGGAAACAGGGAGATAGATCTTTTGCAAATGGCAAGGGGAACAAGAGAGGAAAGTGAGGAGAGAGAAAAAGTAAAAGGAATTACAATGTGTTATGTACATGTATCAACTCCCTATGATGAATATAATTATTATGTACTGCAAACACGTACTAACAAAAATAACAAAAATTTAAGAAAAAGAGAAAAGTTGATAGGTCTCCCACTACCTCAGTGGCTATTATGTATAGTAGCTGCCCTCTTCCTAGTGTGCCTTGCCCCCTCCCCTGTGTGAGGTCATGCCAAGATGGTTGCTCCCACCAAAGAACAAACCTTTCTTCCCAGCATGCTCCTGTTCCCACCTAGAGAGTAACCTAATACTCACTCACCTCCTACCACCTAGTGACATCACCAGCTCCTCCATTCCCTAGTCACTACCTCACTCAACCCCGCCTCAGCTCCTACAAACCCCACCCCAGTCTCTATGAAAGGCACTCCCTGCCCCTGCCAAATTGCCTTTGTCTCTCCTTTTGTTCTGAGACAGCCTGGCAGATTTGTTCCCAGAATAAAGGCTTGTTGTGGCCTAGTCAGGTCTTGGTTTTCAGCCTTTTTACCTGACAAAAGTATAGAATGTGCACAAAATAAGATAAGCAAGGTAAGCATGTCTGAGCAAGCTTTGATGCATTGCTTCTGGAAATCACATTGAAAAAGCTCTCCACGAGGCGCAAAGTGTTACATGCCACTTGTTCGTAAGCTTGTGCCTAGCTATTTAAAAAATACTGGCAAACACTGAAAAGCTGGCATAGTATCAGAAGGAAAACACGCATCTTCCCCAGATCTTACTGCAGGAGCAGTAAAAATACAAAGGAGAGGAAAGGCTGAAAATGCCAGTCAGGAATGTCAGGAAGGTACTTTTGTTTCACACCTAAGATAGGAAAATGTTTATAAAATAAAAAAAAAAGTTACCCTCAACATCAAATTCAAACCACCTTACTTTGTGTTGTCTTTTTTTGGCACGTCATAAAATGGAAATCACTATTGTAAATAGTAAAATGAGTGGATATATAATTTATTTCTTTTAGCAATGATAAATATGATCAACTGGTCAATAATTTAAGAGGATTAGAAGCACTTTCCTTTTGGGTAGAATAAATTCTAAAAAGTCACAGTCTTCCTTACCAAATTTCACAAAAATTTTATTGGAACAAAAGCAATTTCCACAAAGTATACCCATCAAGAAACCTCCAGGTACCAAAACCACCCAGTCACCCCAATCCAAAGACCTGAGGGGATTCCCAACCCCACCCATATCGCATCTGCCACATTCAAAGAACCTGGCAAGTTACTGATTTTATTCCTTGCTATGGACAGAACTGTGCCCCGCTCCCATTCATGTGCTGAAGCCCCAGTGAAAGGACTGTATTTGGAGACAGGGTTCTGGGAAGTAATTAACGTTAAATGAGGCTGTAAGGGTGGAACCCTGACACACAGAGTTGCCTCCCTCTTTCCCTCCCTACCCCACTGCTGTGGAAGGCCAGGAGGAGAAGGCAGCGCTCTGCAAGCCCAGAGGGAAGAGTGTCCTTACCGAGAAGCCACTCGGCTTGCTGGCCTCCAGAACTGTGAGATGTACATTTCTGCTGTTTAGGCCACACAGTCTGTGGTACGGTATTACTATGACTGTCTTACTCACTTTCCTCTTCACTTGGGACAAAATATTACCTGATACACACAATTTGAAGAAGGAAAGGTTTATTTTGGCTCACATTTCATTCCTAGGTCAGCTAGCTCTGAGGAAACAGCATGGAAGTGGGGCATGGTAGAGGTGAGCTGCTCCAGTCATGGCAGCCAGGAAGCAGACTGGAAAGGCAGGAACCAGGGAGTGAAATACACCTTAGGAAGTAATGCTCCTGGTGACTTGCCTCATCCAACCAGGCCTGGCCTCCTAACAGCACATTTAGCTATAGTGTCCTCGTGGTCTAATCCTCTTCCAAAAGCCTATGAACACATGAGGCCCTTGGGAGCAATCTGGATATAACTAAAAACAGTAACTGACCTAATACCCCATCCTCACTGGCTTTGCTGTGGTGTACAGCCTCACTATATCTCTTGCCTGGATTACTAATACAGTTTCTGAACAACTTTGCCCACACTCCATGTATCAATGAACAATTAAAAGTCCAAATTTGGCATGTCACTGTACATTCTCAACAGGGTGAAGTCTATCTTCCTTACAGATCCATGCAATTGTCTGGTCCCTTCTATTAATACTAGTAGGTACTATTGATGCAAACAGCAAATATGCATGAAATCCCAAGTACCATATATAATTCCTGCAAGATAGGAATTCCTAAGATTTGTTTGAAAAAAAAAAAGGGTTCCTAGGGCTAACTCCAGTCTCATATTTGACCTATGTCAAACAGTCTATCAACATCCTTCACTCACTTTAGTTGATTACTTTCATCCTCCTGAGACAAGCTATTTAATAGTTTCATAGTTTTTACATATGTATATCTGCTTTTCTATGGACCATTTATAATCTGAAGAAGCAGGTGTTACCTCCACTATGAAGTCATCATGTTGATCCTTTAAAATAGAGCACAACAATCCTTTCTATTAACATCCATTAACTAGCATCCTAGAACTTTCCAAAGTATTTGGAACATGTTTAAGAGATGGAGAAAGGTTGGTAGGGATGATAGAAATGTTTGAGGACCATATATTGCTAGTTGCGTGCATTTGTATTTGTGTTTAAATACACGAAGTCTTTTCCCTTCTTTGGAGTCTAAACCTACACCTGTATTTTGTGGGTGACTGAATCGAGGATAATTATACTGAGTACTTTACACAAAACTATCTCTCTATAACCATTTAACATGCTGAATATGGCCAACGCCCTGGGTTTTTTTTTTTAATAAGGGGAAAAGGCTCCCCTCCCATAGGCCCTGGAAGCCTCTCAGCACTTTTATGCCAGCTGTTGTTCAAACATCCGATTTAACTGTCTGACCCCCAAGAGATGAACATCTAAGATCTAGTTTTTTCCTTAGAGGATCGAGCACTGAAGCACATCATTAGATACAAAGAGATGAGCACATTTAACTCTATAAAATTATAACACATGAGGAGGGCACAGTGGTGCCTACCTGTAATCCCAGCTACTTGGGAGGCTGAGGACCAATAATCACAAGTTCAAAGGCAGCCTCACTCAGCAACTTAGGCAGACTTGGTCTCAAAAAAGGGAGGGGGAGGGGTGTGGGACACATCCCTGGTGCTAGAGTACTTGCCTAGCAGGCATGAGGCTTTAGATTCAATTCTAGTATAGCAAAAAGGAGAGAGAGAGAAAGAGACAGAGACAGAGAGACACACAGACCGGCAGACAGACCAATAGACAGACAGAGACAGAAAGAAAAGAAAAAAATCTATCATGTCAAAACTCTTTAATATAAAATTGCATCCTTCCACATTTTGACCTCCAAGCAGGCTTATTGGCCGTAAACCATGTTCCAGGTGAGTGGCCCTCCAGGTGCTAGTCTGTGGATCTGGTAGACAGCAAAAACTGTAACAAGCCCAGGAATCCATCATCTGGAATACTCTCCAAAGATGATCATAGTATGCAACAAAATGTAGTAATTCCAATTCTAAATTCTTTACACCCCTCAAATATTCTTTATACCCATGTACCTAAGCCTAACCTCATCACTTTCCTCCCTTGAATGGAAAGGCTTTCCTAACACACTGCATATGGATATGGATTCAAATGAGGTTAAATCCCATCTCCTCCACTTTCTAGCACATGTCCAGGTTGATATTGATCATTTCATTTTCTACACAATGGAAACATTTTGTCCTCAGGTAGTTCAGCATTGGTGCACAGTAAATTAGAGAATTCAACCTGTTAAAACAGTGCTTAGCACAGAAAGATGCTTAGTAAACATTCTCTTGTGCCATGATATTTATTTTCACCATAGCTTAAATGTTTTCTACCTGAGGTCTAAGACATAATTTTCTTCACAGAGTCTATATAAAGTGAGAAATTTATATTCTTTTTCCATATACTTACAAAATTTACTTCTTAGAATGTTGTCTTAATCTATCCAGGCTGCTATTGCAAAATATCTTAGACTGGATAATTTATAAACAGTAGAAACTTATTGCTTGCAGTTCTGGAGGTTGAGGCACTCAAAATCAAACCAGCAACAGGGTTGTTTGCTAAAAACTCATTCGTCATAGATGGCATTTTCTATGTTTTCACACAGAAGAGCAAAGGGGGCCAACAAGCTACCTTAGCCCACTTTATAAACTCACTAACTCATTCATGTGAGGTCCACCTCCTCACCTAATTACCTCCCAAAGGTCCCACTTCTTATTACCATTACTGTGGAGCTTAGGTTTCAACATATGAATGTGGGAGGGACACATACATTCAGACCTTAGTAAGAGTTTAATTATATTTTGCTCATTCCATAGAATAGTACAGTCTAAAAGCCCAGGCTGTGAAGCCAAAGAGTATGAATCAAATCCAGATTCCCCACTTTCTGGCTTTGTGTCCTTGTATGAGTAACTAACCTCTTTGCTTCAGGTTCTGCATCAGGAAAATGGGAATAATAATAGCATCTATGCCTCACAGAGCTGCTGTGAGATGTGTTAGTACAAGCAAAGCACATAAGATACTAAGAGGCACATAACAAGACCAAGTCAGTGTTTGCCATTATTACTTTATTATCATTCCATAATACACTCTGCCAAGATGATTTGCCCATATAAATGTGAAATTATTTATCAACATAATGGAGTGTATGTTTAGAGAACACACAAAGAACAATACCAGTGAGATTGTGCATGTTCCCATCCTAACCTGACACAGTTCCATGAGGAAGTAAACATTCAGAAGCAACCTGTTTTATGTGTGCTTTGCCATGTCACTTTAAAAACACTGTATTATTATCTTACTGAGATTTACCTTTAAACTACATTCTGAATCCCAACTACCTCTCAGCACCTCCCCTGCTCACAACCTAGTCCAAGCCACCATCTTATCTATCTCAGACCACTAAAATAGCCTCCTGGACTGAGATCCCTCATTCTGTCTTAGCTCCCTGGCCCTCTCCCCAAACACACACAACAGATTCTTAATAAAGGATCCAGAGTGATTTATTTTAGAACACAAGTCATATCATATCATTGCTTTGTTTTCCCCCTCCACTGAGAGCTACCATGCTGGACTCAGCCTTGTTTCTTTATCTCTTGCCCTTCCATCTCCTTTAAATCTTCATCTCCAACATGTATCTATGGCTCACTCTATCAGTTTAGTAAGTCTATGATCAACTGGGCCCTCTTTGAAGAGACCTTCTCTAATCCCCACCCCACCCCATGCATACAAGCATGCATGGTGACTCACTACTCCTTACTCTTGCTTAACTGTCTTCCTGGCATTTACTACTGCTGAACATCTGTTAATTGCTCCAGGGGGACGGTGATCTTGTCCACTGTTCAGTGCTGTAGCCCTTGAGGTTAAACACTGTCAGGTACGTACAGCAGGTTCTCCACAAATGTTTGTTAAAGTACTTCTTCCCAGCTTTGAGGTATTTTAAAATGAGAAGTGTAAAGTACACATAGTTTTAAATTTTAGTCTATTTAAGTCAGGAAGCTCATAAAGAACAATGACAGAATTCAAATAGACTTCTCCAATCCATCTAACAACCCCCAAAAAGAAAAATTATCCTCAAACCAAAAGTCAAGCATGGCAGGTGATTAGCTAGAATCAGTCCAAACCGTTGGTGAGCCATTTAAGAACTCAAGGTTTGGGACAGCCTTCTCCCTCCTAATTCAAGTAAGGAAAACCACTACAGGAAGCCCCTCCCCACTTCTCACTCATCCTCCCATTACCAATAGAATTTTTGTGTCCTTTTAGTTGAGCTAGGGAAGAAAACAATTGAAAATCAGGTTTTCAATTGAATCACTTTATTAATTCATAAGATCATTTATTATTCAATGCTAACAACTTCTGGAATTACCTTTGCTTGACTCTAATACCTTATAAGAGAAAAAAATAACAATAGCATAATTGAACTGTTATACATTTAATCCATTCAAAAAATAAAGCACAGCATCATAAAAGAGGAAGTATAACCTTAGCACAGTTAGAAACTTGCAAATGTGATGAAATAACAGGCTTAACAATCATAAGATCAGAGAACTGAAAAGAACCTTTAAAAAGAAATTTTAAAAAAATCTGACAGCTAAATGAATAATCAAACTTTTCAATGTCTTACAATACAAGTCTTACAGATTCTAAGTAACAATGAAAGTTTATTGTATTCCAGAACAGTAATTCCCAATAGAGTCAAACTATCTCTCAGGGTTAGATCCAGAACACGTGAGAAAATACTTTTGCTGGTCTCAATGACTGAGTGGTATCAGTAGATAAGAAAAGTATTCATGACATCCTACAATGGTACAAAAAATCTCAGGCACAATTCTTATTCCTCCAAATCTCTAAAACTAATTAGGTCCTCATATAGTGCCTGGTACTAGACGTGATAAAAGAAAAGTATCCCTGTCTTACATTTGTTAACTCACTAAGGAAAAACAGCCAGTTCCTTGGAAAAATAAAGGATTTTACAGGCATAATATGCTCAACTACATATTTCAGATTACAGGTCTTAGAGAAGACCACTTGTTCTTCAGTACAGAATATATCACAAGAAACAAGTATATTATTTGCACATTAAGCAAACTCAAGTTTAATACTGAGATATTAACTCCAAGTTCTCATCAAGTCAACATGTTCAACTTTGTTTCTCCACAACCAAGCAGAAAAGAAAGTAGAAAGTGTTTTAGAGAAATTGTGCTTTTCATTTTCATATTACGTGATCCCATAATATAAAGTAGACTGCAAAAGGGTGAAGGTCAGAACTGCTAACTGATTACTACAGCCCGAGTGCTTAGGCCCTGAAAAGTGTAAAATTGGTCATTTGGCCTTCCTCGCCACTATTATTCTTTTACCTTCTTTATCACGTGCTGAAATTAAGCCCCTTCAGGAAGCTAAGTCCTCTCAACCTGTTCATCTCTTAAATGTGTGTACTCACAAGCTCTGACCTCCTTTGTCCTAAATTCTGTACCTAGACCACTACTCCTCCCCACCCATCAAAACACATTCATAGTTGTTCCTTTTTCCTCAGACTTATATTGTTATTAATAACCAAGAGCTATAAAGTGTTTGTAGACCATCTATGTGGGATTTCATTTAATTCTCATGTATACCTTGGAAGAAAAGCCCTATGCTCAAAACCATGCTGCAGTTAAGTAGTGCAGCCCAAATTCCAAGAGTTGGACGCCACAACCTATGCCATTATCTGAGATGCCGCTAACAGTGTACAACTGATCTAATGGTAGAAACGTATCAAAGACCTCCTCACCGTTATGTGCTATGCATAAGCACTTATATTCTCTAGGGAAATGCTGCTATAACACCTACCATGCCTTGCAAGTTCAAGTTTTACAAACCTTTTAGTTCAATTATGGGAGTGTATATCCACACGAGTGGTTAAATACAGGAGCCTACCTTCATTTACATGCAGTTACCTGAGATTTATGAGTTAATAAATTAATAGGGAACATCTCTGAAATCATTGCATAAAGTAATGGTAACATAAACAATTTATTAAAATTTATTTTACATCTATCATTTCAGGAAGGCAACTAATACAAGACTGATATGGTATAATACCAAGTCAAAATCCAATAACCACATAAGACCAAAGTAAGTATTCATAAGCCACAAGAGCACAAATGGTGATAGTAAAAAACAACTGGAGTAGGAGAGAAAGTACTGATAAAAAAAAATACCTGACGATATCTCAAAGATTTAGATTTAAATGAGATGCAAAAGGATGAAACCAGGGCCGGGGATTTAGCTCAGTGGTTCCGGTGCCTGCCTTGCAAGCGCAAGGTCCCAAGTTCAATCCCCAGTACCACAAAAAAAAAAAAGGATGAAACCAATGTCCATGGACAGATAAATGGATAGCAAAATGTGATATACACAGGATGGAAGACTGAATACTAAGAGTCTTTAAAAAAAGAGATGGAGAAAATCCCGTCAGCTGCTACAAGATGGCTGGATCTTGAGGATATGATGCTTAGTGAAATATGCCAATCAAATAAAGGGCAAATACTATATGATCCCTTTATATTGATTATCTTAGGTAGCCCTACTCATAGAAAATGTAGGTAGAAATAGTGGCTACAAGCAGGGACAGAGAGGTCAGTGGTAATTGAGTACAGGATTTCAGTTTTGCAAGATGAAGAAGTTCTGGAACTCTTGTTTCAAAACAATGTAGATATACCTGATATTATAAAACTGTACATTTCAAAATGGCTAAGATAATAAATTTTATGTTTTTACGACAACAAAAAGGAGATGGGGCATGGGAGGAAGTCCCTGTGTTGTATGTACCTGAACGTTTTCTCTCCTTTAACAGCCAATTCAAGGCTCACAAGTCCAGCACTGTCACTCCACGAGGTTTCCATGCCTATTCCATCTAAATGTCTTTAATCTCTCATTAATGCTACCCACACAACAGTACAGGTATCACAATGCATGAATGCCAACCCTGGCTTCCCCACTTTCTGAGTACCTTGATTAAATTATGTAACTTCCCCCAAAGTTCAGATTCCCCACTTGTAAAATAAGGATAATATGCCTCATATCTTACAGCATTTCTGATAGATTAAACAAATAAAATATATAAAGTATATTTCATAGCACATGACATGAAGTGCAAATTTACCAAAAAATGCTGGTTATTATTAGTTCATTAGTTATATAAAATACTGCACTTGATCTTATTCATATTATATTAACACACTTGGCTTGAGTGGTATTCTTGAGACTGTAATGTTACATTCCTTTAAATAAGCACTGTAAATTATTCTTCTAATAAATGCACAAAGCACTTAACACAGCAGTGAGCACAGCTGTATTAATTTCATGAAATATAGATGTGGTTAGCATTTAGAGATTGATGATTTCACCTGAAGACAACAGACCTGGAACACAGGCCACAGTGACTGCCAGAGTTCCCAGCTCTGCCACATGCAACCTTTGCGGCCTTGGTAAATTCTTCCCTGTCCCTCACGACTGACACCAGTAAGCAGGGATGCTAACAATGCTGAGCAGAGCTGGTCTGAAGATGAAATGCATGCATATGCATAAGTATCTTAGAATAGTGTCTGGCAAACAACAAGTACTTAGTAGCTGCTAGAGGGAGAATGACTGAGGTTTGATCCTAAAATAGCCAGGCTCTAGGCAAAATCATTTCATGCCTGGATCCAGGAGAAAGGATTATTCTAAGCAACACTTTTATTACCTTCAAACTTAATGTGAGATCTGAAAAACACAACACTCAAAATCTAGAATTTAACATCTATGTATTTCCATACCCTTGAAGGCTAGGAGGGCAACTCCTTTATTTATTATGAGACCTTAATTAGAAGCACAGCTAATACCCAGGTTTAGGTGTTTTAGATAATATCTTAATGGTTAAATATTTGACAATATCCTTAGCTTCAGTAAAATCCTTGTCTTTTAAGCTGCCCATCTAGATTTTTAGTTAATTGGCTCAAGTTTGGAACCTGTTATGAATTCTAATGGCAAGATCTTTCAAGTGGAGCCATTATTCTTGGGCAACCAAAGAAAAATTTCATGTAGTTTCTACAAGGGCAGAAGTGGGACTCATGGAAAGCAGAGGTGAGCTGAAACCTGCATCACTAACTCTGACCTGTGTGTATCTAACACTCAGGCAACTACTTAGGCCAGGTATTGGCCACTCCTACCTCTCCACAGTGGGAGACATCTGTATACTGACAACTGAAAGAAAAAGAGAACCAGGCACCTTAGAACTCTTGAGTTCATTCTTCACTGGAACTTATTCTTCAGGATTCTATAACATTTCATGATATGTTGGTCACAGCTTTAATGTTCGCTCTGGTAAAATCTGTCATGATACTTCACAAAAAATTACACTGTACATATATGGTATATACACATTTTCTGTATGTTACATTCCAATGTAAAAACTGGTATACAACATACACTATCTCTCTGAATTTGAGTCACATTTTTAAACCAACAACCAGATGTTTCAAAACAGCCTACTGTGAATGTTTCCTCTTTGTATTTATAAATAGCACCCTGACCTCTTTTCCAACTGAATTTGAGGGCTTCCTATTGGTTCAGTAATTGTCAGTCTCTTTTTCTTATGAAAAGAAAGTACCTCAACAAATGTCTCTTAACTTATTGGTCTATTTGCTTACATTTGCTCATTTAATAAATATTTAAGGAACACTACTTTCACCAAGATAATAGTGGGAAATATTTGCAGTTCAAGATAACACTATCTGTTATCTCATTTGAGAACAGTTCTAACAGCTACAAAGAAAGTGAATATCCTCCTCCAAGAGTTTAAAATAAAGTGGCAGATTAAATATGACAATGAGCAAAGGACAGTCACGTGCATTTGAACAATCAATCCTTTACTGCTCAGTGTCAGGGAAGAAGGAATAGCAAAACAAAACTTTTTTGGAAGAATCTGTTGCATCCAAAGAACACCGAAATCATAATGACATAAAAAATCAAATTTTATGAACCTTATTTTCCTATGGTTTATTTGTAATCACCTAGAGAGACGACATTATGCTTCAGAGTGCTTTGGAACTCTAAATCTCTCAAATCAGCTCCAGGAATATAGCATAACACTGCAGCGATTCTGAACTATGCGAGGAGGGGATCAGTGCAGGAGCTCATGATGAGGGTTTCAAGAGGAGCAGGGAGAAACGTCACTGGTGCAGAGGTCAGTATTCATCTTTTTGTTTTTCATTAGTACGTGTTTGCAGTACATAATGATTTCATTCCTTGTGGGGAGTTGGTACATGTAAATAACACATTTTAACTCTTTTTTTCACATTTATTTGTTTAGTTTATTAGTAGATGTGTGTGGCACAAAATGTTTACATTTCTTCTGGGAAGTTGGTACCTGAACACAACACATCCCAATTCATTTTTTCACCCCCTACTCCTTCCTTCCATCCCTCCTCCTTCCATCTCTTTCTCATAATAAAGAGAAAATGTGGTATTCAAACTCGTGCATCTGATTTTTTTCACTGAATATTATGGTCTCAAAGTACAACCGTTTTCCTGTAAAGAATTCAAGTTTATCTTTCTTTACGGCAAAGCAATACTCCATTATGTGTAAATATCACATTTTCTTTATCTGTTCATCTGCTGATGGGCATATGACCCAGTTCCAAGATTTATCTATTAGGAACCATGCTCCAGAATAGCAAAACCAAACCTGGGTTAAAAAGAGCGAAGTAGGATGCATCAGAATCCCAGACCTGAAGTTATATTACCAAGCTACTGTGATAACAACAGCATGGTACTGGAAAAAATGCAGACAGGAGGATCAATGGAACAGAAAATAAAATGCAGAAACAACCCCAAGTACATCCAACTATTTGATCTTTGACAAAGGGGCTAAAAACACACTGTGGAGGAAAGACAGCCTCTTTAATAAATGGTTTAGGGAAAACTGGCACTCCACAAGCTGAAGATTGAATCTAGACCCATATTCTCACCATGGATCAAAGAACTAAATGTTAAATTAGAAACACTTAACTTGCTGGAACACATCTTAATTCTTTTTGCAAAAGTTCTATCTCCCTTTTCCTATTATCTATCTTTTATTTTGCTCTCTATTTATATTCTTGGTTTCTCACATAAGAGAAGCCATATGCAATATTTAAACTCATGTATCTGACTTCACTTAACATTATGCTCTGAAGGTGCATCTATTTTCCTACAAATGAATCCAATGTACCCTCCTTTTTATTGAAAACAGAAGGAATTCCATGAAGGAGGCACAGCAGAGGGATAAACACCAGCCAGTAGCAAGGAGGCCCTGTAGATCCATGATGGCTCCATGAGTGATGAAAGGTGACACCCGAACTGCAGGCTGGAGGCAACTCTGAAGGGCTCTGCAGAGCAGAGTAAGAAGTCTGTATTTCTTGAAGATACAGGGGAGAAACCTGGATGATCCCTCACCATCACCAACCCCAGAGGTCCAAGTCACTTGATAATCAAAAAGGAAACCACCACTCTCTCTTCCTCTCTTCCACAACTCAAACCATTCCCTCCCCATCCTAAACCAGCAATAACCCTCTGCATTCTGCTTTGGTGAGAGGCATCTTCTCAGCCTCTCTGAGTATTCCCTCACCTATCCATCTCCAGAGGAACTTACAGTATAAGACAAACAATGTTCTTCCCACAACCACTTTTTATCACCAAAGCTACCCAACAAAATAACTACTCCAATCCAGATCAGAGTTCTTTTGTTCCCTCCTCAATCACAAAGAGCTTATGCAGAGTCAAAAGTGTAACAAAATTCCACAAGTCAAGTTTCTAACTAGATAGAATCATGAAAAAAGAATACATACTATTAAGCCAAATGGCTTAACTACTATTAAACTTAATTTGGCCAATACTTAGAAAAAACCCAAAATAATAAACTATAAGGCAAAAAAGATTAAAATGGCATCTCCTAACCTCCCTCTTCACATCTGTCACATTTGGTCAAAGCTAAAAATATATTTCCAACATTAACTTTAAAATTCTCTACCTAATTAATAGTTTACAAAGAATTCCAAAATTTTCCACATTTTACTACGTGCTAAATTTGATCCCAATGAATCAATAAGCAAAGAAGAAGGAGACACACGTTAAAAGAAGCTATTAAAGCGATGACTGTCATTTACATTTAGCATTTTATAGTCACTTTCACCAAACTTTGAGTTGGAAAGAAGTGGGTAAAAAAGTAACAGAAGAAATAAAATGAGAAATTCTTTCTTGGATATCATGAAGTCCCATAACCCAGATTCTGCCACAGGGTTTAAAAACTTGTTTCAAAATGCAAATCTAAAAGTTCCTAAGAAAACTGCAATTCATTATAATCTCAGTTCTATATTTAACCACAGTAACTAAAAGTAGTTGAATCTTAAAAATATTCATTAAATACCTATGAAACTCACTGGGAGGAACTTATGATATTAGAAAAATGATAAATTGTTTTTAAACATACCATCAGCCTCTCACTGCACAGGCAACCCATGCAACATCTGACAGGCTTACAGAAGAAGAAAAAAATACAAACACATCCACACCCACATAAATAAATAAGTTTTAATGAGCCATTTGACTTACCCTCTAGGTACATTTTAATTTAATAAATCTTTGGGTACTGACAAATCACAAATCGAGTCTATATAAAACACTCTTGGTATCAGGCCCCAGCTTAGAGGTGTGGGTTAAATATCTATTTGGAAAGGAGCCAGGGAGATATTTCCATTTTGGGCTCTAGCCTATTTCTATGACCCACTTCTTTCTTTTTTAAAATACTGTTAAACAGTGGAATGTCATGAGACTGTTCCCCACATCTCTCTCTTGAAAGTGTATGAAATCGTGAATAAGAATTTGGAGGGGTTTTTTTCCTTCAAAAAGTTAGCATTCTTTTTTAAACACCCATAACTTCACCTTCCAAGTACTTATGAACAATGTTCCATAAACTCCTGCTGGTGCAGAGTGCTTAAGTGCGGGGAGATCAATACTGAGCTTGTAAGTACAATACTATTATTGGAAATAACAATGACATCCGATTAAATGTACTTTTAAAAATAGCTTATTTTCAAAACCTTTGTTTTAAACTCAAAGGATATAGTCTACTGAACAGGCTACTTCAAGGACAAGCTTGCAAAAAAAAAAAAAAGGAAAGAAAGAAAGAAAAAGAAAGTTACTAGGACCACACAAACTGGCAACAGCCTAAGATGTTATTATTCCACACAAACTGCCTTATCGTTCTCTTGTACTTTCCCTGTAATTATCAAAGGTTTTAGCTCACAACAGAATTTCAGAAAGTCTTCCCCAAATCAAAATAACTCCACATCGCCAGAAGGAGGTGGGAAAAGTGGTTAAGAAAACAAGCCAGAACGAAATAAAACAAAACTTACTGTAATAAATAGGATGACACCCATTTCCCCAAGAGAACTGTCTCCGGAAGTAAAGGTGAAGGATTAATCTGGTAAACTCATTCTCCACAGGTCCCCTTGTAGGGTGCTGGGTTCAAGTAAGTGGAGGCCAGATGATTGCAACTGAAGTTAATTAACAGGCTAGTCCTTTGAAAGTGGTTAACAAGCAGGGTGCAGGGGAGCACTGAGACCAGGACCGCAGCAAAATCATTATCTCTGCTGAGAAAAAAGCCTGGTGCCCAAAACTTGCTTCCTGGGGGTTGGGTGGGGGATCCCAGTTGTCTATTCGGATTGTCACCCGGCCGGGTCAAATCCCAGAAGTGCAGTTTCTGTATCACTTACCCGCTTCTGGTTTCCTTTTAGACGTCCACACGCGGGAGCGAAATCCAAGGGGCAGAAACCAGAACCCAGCACTTTGCGCTCTGGAAATGTACCGGGAAAGTGCCCAGCGGCCCGGCTCGCCGAGAAGGTCCCCGCGGCCGGCCAGCCACGCGCGCCCCGGCCGGGCCGAGAGCTCCGGCGGTGGGGCGGGGCGGGGCCGGGCGGGAGACCGGCGCCGGCGTCCCTCCCGCCCTCCGCTCGGCGCGGGCCTGCTGCGTGCCGGCCCTCGGCTGCCCCTACACGTCTGCAGCCGGGCCACGGCCGCTCGGGCGGCGCTGTTCCTTTGGCCGCCGCACCTGGAGGCGGCGAGCGCGGCCGGGACGGCGCGCAGCTCCGGAAGCGCCGCGCCCTCCCCAGCCCCGGCCCAGGTGCTCCCGCGCCGCCGCTTCCTCCGGGCGCGCGCGGGGGCAGCGCGCACTCAGCGGCGGGGGCGGCTCAGCCGGCCGCCCTGGTTCCGCCGCATAGCTGGGCGACTGACTCAGTGGGCCTCGCCTGACACCCCCGCCACCTGGCGCACGTCGCGGGGAGGCTCCCTGCCCGGCCCGCCCCAGCCGCGCTGACGCAGCCGCCAAGGTGCGTCGTGGGGCGCGAGGCGGCGAGGGCATCCCCGGGCTGTGCTCGCTGACGGGGAACCGAGGGTCCAAGGGACGGAACCTCGCCAACACTGTTAGTGTTACTCAGCCCGGCGTCTCCCAAACTTCAGACTCCAGCCTTCCGCTGGGGAATTGGCTTCAGATGGGCCCGGAAACCAGTATATTTAACAAGACCTTGGTGATTAGGCAGAGCCCGTTACTTAGGATTCTCCCTCACCTCCTGCCTCTGGGGAAGAGGCTAACACCTCCTTTCCAGTTGAGGTATCTGAGGAGCTGAGCACCTTGCCAAGTAGCCAGTGTTTTAAGGGGGTTGGCGGTGAATTTCAACATCGATGTCACACAGCCTCTCCACCTATTTTTGGAAATTGGTCTTTCTTCTCGGTCCTCCTTTGAAGGGAGGGATAACTACGCCTCAAACAGCTGAGATTTGTTAGATCCCAGAAGGACTCCTTCCCTTGGGGGTGGACTTTGATACCTAGCCCTTGGAAGTAATAAGGAAGAAGCCAGAGAAAAAAGGAGATCCTAGAAAATCCTTGTGAACCCCGAATACTAAGAGTCTGCAAAAGCCAACTGTTTGCAAGAGAGCCCATAAGCCAACTACTTATATTTAGTTCTTTATGAGTAAACATTTCTTCACGAACTGCCTGATTCTGTGCGTTAAATGGTGAAATGCACTTACTTACCTTTCCCGTATATCTGTTAACAGAAGTGAAGAAACTAGGGCTAGTGCAGGCCTTATTATGGAAATAGAGTAATTAGTGAAGTCCAGAGAGCCAGTGGGGAAGGCTTCCCATCCAGGTCTTCACGTATTACCAGTGTTCAAACTACTGCTCAAAGAGCACTTTCTTCAGAGACTTTAGCAACTATAATGTGCCACAGAGTCGCCAAATCTCGTTTCTTTTGAACTAAATACTTCATAGCAAGCCTCATTTCCATCAGGCGAGTTTTCTTGACGTCTCCCAAACCTCGAGTTCTTTTCCTTGATTTTCCTATAGCATTTATAATAGAAATTTTATTTATGTAGCTCTTTAATGCCTCCATTTTAGGTCTGTACTCTCGGTGATGGGGCGGGGGGGGTCTGTTTTTCTATCTTCTAGGAGTTCTCACATCTCATTTATTTTGGTCTTTATTAGCCATCTTAAACTCTTCTCTGAACAAGGTAGAGTGTAAATCAACAAAAATCCTTACATGAGTTATGATGGATGTGTCAGAAGGTCAAGCATTGCCTTGTCCCGAAGTTACTTTTCTCAGTGGATTTTATTAACTAATGGGGACTGTAGGCCTTTTTTGTTTGTTTGTTTGTTTTGGTACCAGGGACTGAACTGGGGTCCTTAGCTTGCGAGGCAGACAGTGGAACCACTGAGCTAAATCCCTGGCCCAGGACTGTAGGCCTTTTTGCAATAATATCTTAATTCCTTGATTATCGTTTAGTTGTTGTTTTAAAAAATTGATTGATCGCTATTTGGTAATTTGAAGATACAATGGTTACTAAATACCATGCAATCTCTGGATTTAGTGTTCTCCGAAGAGGAAATAAAGTTCAGAGCCTATAAGCCACGGATGATTTAATAGCATCTCTGGGAAGTGAAAGAAAAATAGTACTCTCCAATTGGTCATAAGTTTATGCTGGGTTTATGAATGTTAATATATGGAGGAAAGTAAAAGATATCTGAATAAAAATGGCAAATCCTACTTTTTCTAATTACTTATTAATCACTAGTATCTACTCAGATACCTAATGTATTTGCTAGATATATGCAAAAACTCCCTGAGTTGAAAGTTTTTCCAATTTCATAAATATAGGCTTAATTGGAATTTAAAGAAGTTAAATAATAAATAGGTAAATTGAACACATCTAGGTTGTATTAGTAGTGAAGAAATTATTTATTTAACAGCCCTCACAGACATTCAGGAAACAAAGTAGACAGGGAAATTGACTTTATGTAAGAATTAAGATAAGATTTGTTCACTGCCAACCAATTGGAGTAGATGTATCCAGAAATTTCCATCTAGGCTGGAATTACTCCAAAGTGACCTGCTCCCATCCTTATTTCCT
Organism: Heterocephalus glaber; assembly: GCF_000247695.1. The sequence continues at coordinate 4,812,130 of NW_004624840.1, forward strand.
ACATTTTTAGTAAGAGAACAGATAAAGCTGCTTTTCCTGCTTTTGTGCCTTTGGTGTTCCCATCCCCTCTACCCAGAATGCACCCTATTTAGGAAAGCAGCAGTCTGAGAATGGGAATTCCCCTCTCCTCCTCCATGCTCTCTTCTCTCTGGCTTCTCTTTCTCCTTGCCCTTTTTTCCTTATCCATGGAAGTCAGTACCCATTGAGCACTTAAATGCCAGCTGCTCTTCTAAGCACTTTACTTGTAAGAGCTCATTTAATGATCTCAACAGCTCCTTCAAGAGATAGTGTTATCCCTCAATAAGAAAGCTCGAGAAGAGAGCATTTGAAGAAGCCACACAAGTCAAACGCTACAGGATTACAGCATAAGGGAGGGAAAATTCCAGCCCAGTCTTCCCCAGGATGCAAATGTGCACTGAGCTGTCTCAGAGAAAGCAAATTGTGCTGAACCTGGAACAGCCTGCATCAAAATGCAGCCATATCATATAAGCTGTGACATTTTCAATAAATTCATTAATCTAAGCGGACCGTTGTTTCCCATCTTTAAACTAGGAATAGTAATACCTGTGAGAATTTAATGTGATTTTACATCTAAAGCACCTAGAACATAGTAACCCCTCAATGCATCAATGCATCTAGTCTCTTTTTCTGTAATTATTCATCAAGGCTGGATTTAAATCCCATCTCTCTTTTTTAAAAATTCATTACGTTTATTGGTACATTTTAGGTATACATTATGATCACATTCATTGTAGGGAATTTGTACCTGTACATGATATATCTTGGTTCTTATTCTTTTCCCATTCCCCTTCTCCCCCTTCAACCTCTCCACCCATCCCTGTTTACAAAAGCTTCGTTTCCATTTTTGCTTCTTTTCTCATTTTTTCTTTCCCTTCTTTCCTTTCCCCCACCTCCCCTCCCTAGTTCCTGTTACCCTTTGAACATTTCCTTCCTATTTCACTGTCTATTATACATTTTGGTCCTCATTTACACTTTCGGTTTCTCACACCAGAGAAACAATTCAGTATTTATACATGTGTGTCCTGTGCATTTCCCTTAAGAGTATGGTCTCAAGATCTATCCATTTAACCATAAATGTCTCTAGTTTATCATTATGGCTGAGTAGTAATACATTTTTTTTATTTAAAAAACCCATATCTTCTTTATCCAATCACCAGTTGATGGGCATTTGGGCTGTTTCCGAGATTTAGCTATTGCAAACTGTGCCACTATAAATGTGGATGTGTGTATATTGCTGTGGTATGATGCTTTTAATTCTTTCAGGAAGATAACAAGAAGGGGAATAGCTGGGTCAAATGGGACCTCTAGTCCTAGTTCTTTGAGGTATCTCCATATTGATTTCCACAGTGCTTGTACCAGTCTACATTCCCACCCACAGTGGAAAAGAGTTCCTTTTCCCCCACAGCCCCACCAGCATTTGTTATTGGTTAATTTCTTGATAGTAGACATTCTTTCTGGAGTGAGATGGAATCTCAGCATTGCTTTCATTTGCATCTCAGGAATGACCAGTGATGTTGAACCTTTTTCATATGTTTATTTGCTGTTTCTACTTCTTCATCTGAGAAATGTATATTCATTTCAGATGCCCATTTCTGGATTGGGTCTTTCAATTTGGGGGAGTCTGATTTCTTTTTTAGTTCTTTACATATTCTAGACAGTAGTCCTTTGTCTGAGGAACAGCTGGTAAAAAAATGTTTTTTCACATTGTGGGTTGTCCCTTCAGTCTGTTGGTTGTTTCTCTTGCTGTACAAAAGCTTTTTAATAAGATGAGATCCCAGTTGTTGATTCTTTGTGATAGTTCCCATGCAACCAAGGTTTTGTTCTTAAAGTCTTTTCCTACACCATGTGCCAGTGTCTTCAGGAGTTCTGCCTGGACTATCTTCCAGCAGGTTTAGTGTTTCTGTTTTAATATTTAGATCTTTGATCCATTTTGATTTTAGTTTAGTGCATGGTGAGAGATAGGGTCTAGTTTTAATCATCAGCAAGTTGAAACCCAGTTTCACCTTAGACTTTTTCTACATCTCTAATTTCATAGACTCTTTCTGTGTTTCTAATTCCCAGAATTGCTTACTCATAGAATTTAATCTCTCCATTTTCTCCATAAATATCCAATTTATTTCTGCCAAATATAAAACATTAAAGATGTAGATGCAATAGACAAACATCTACTTAAAAATAACTCACCAATTGAGATAAAGAAAATTATACATTTAGAACTACTGCCTTTTGCACTCAGGTTTTAGGAAATAATTTTATTCTAATCTGAATATTTGAACATGCAACTTTGACAGCAATGACTTCATCGGTAGGGTTATCCTTTTAATCATCACCTGCTTCCTTTGCTTTGCCCCCCCCCCATCTCAACTCATCACATCTTCTGTTTTGCTTCAATCTTGTTTCCTCCTTACAATCAAGTTTTTGTCTCAGGTTATGCTTTCTGGGAACTCTGGCTAAAATGAATTTTTTTTTTAACATTAGCTATTATTTGTTTGCATATTAACTCTATTTTAGAAGCAAGATTTTTTTCTCTACTTTTTTTCTAAAAGCAGGTAAATCCTTTCTTAAATTTACTTTTTAATTGACCACAGCAATGTATTTTATAAAGTATGTTGTTTTGAAATGGGTCCTCATTGTAGAATGGCTAAACCGAGCTAATTAGCATAATTTTATGTGTGTGTGCAAAGAAAACACTTCTACTCTTTCAGCAATTTTTTCAAAAGCACAATTTACATTCACTATGTTGTACAACAGATCTTTTGAAGTTTTTAATTCTATCTAATTGAAATTGTGTATCCTTTGTCATTTCCCCAACCTCCCACACCCCACTATTCTACTTTATACTTCAGTGTTATGTTTTTAGTGTATGTTTGCAATACATTATAATTACACTCATTGGGGAAATATACATTTTATATATATATATATCACATCTTGATCATTTTATTCTCTCTGCTCCCCCTCCTTCCCTAAACCCCTTCCCATCTCCACAGGGTCTACCTCCTTGTTTCCTATTGTAGCTACTTTCTTTATAACTGGAACACTATACCTGATACCTGCAAGTTAAAGGATGAAAGTTTTATTTTCATTCGTATTTACAGTCCATGGCCAGCTGGCTCCAAGGCAGGATGGCATGTCACAGGTGGACAGTAGAAGAAAAGCTCCTCATGGCATGGAGAAGAAGAAGCAAAAAGTGAAGGAAGGAGCTGGGAAAAGAGATAGACACTCCCAGGCTGCACACCCCCTGTGACCTGCCCCTTCCAACTAGACTTTACATCCTAACAGCAGGTCAGCTATAATCTAACCCCATAATCTAACCACTTTCCAAAAGACTTACCTATGAGCGCACGAGGCTCTTAGGGGACATCTAGCTATAAACCATAATATTCTGCCCCTGTCTCCCAAAAGACACATGCACATCCCTTTATGCAAAATGCATTAGTCTGTCTCTAAGAATTGCCAAAGTCCTATCAGTTTCAGCATTGCTGAAAAGTCTAAGTCCAAAAATCTCTCAGATTTAAAGAAAACACTTCAGTATGAGCCCCTGTAAAAATCAAAAAGAAAGTTAAACACTGCCGACATTCAAAGGTGCAAGATAAACAATCCCATACGCAAAGGGAAGAATACAGGGATAAAAACCAATTAGACCAAAGTAAAACCAAAACCAAGCAGGGCAACCATTTAATCCTGTAGTTCCATGTCCAGTGCCTAAGGCAAGTCATGGCAATGAGATGTGAATTCCGAAGGGCTTAAGTGGCCCTGACCCTACAGCGCTGTCCGTGGGTGCAAATCTCAAGTGTCTTCTTTCTTAGAGGAGATGGCTTTGCATGCTCCTCATGGCTTTCCTCATAAACTCCACATTCATGGCTTCTCCAACACCTTGGGTTCTCCATTGTGCTTCAAGCTTCTCTTTCACAGCTTCAGGCACTTCTCTTTCAGAGGCACACTGCCTGGCTGCCCAAGCCTTCTTCTGAAATCTGGATAGATGCCTCCCTGACCCTATAACTCTTTCATTCTGTATACCTATAAAACCAACACCACGTAAAGGATGCAAAGTCTGACACCAGCTTAAGGAGTAGCCAGGCTCTTTTGTATCAAGGCTGTACAAACGCCTGGACGGTTATGTACTGTGAACTGAATCCTCAGGAATCAATGCCCTAGGCTGCCTTTCTCCTTCACCAGGTAGGTGCCATAGTATTCTCTTCTCAAAGTACCTTACTTTTGCAAGGTTGAGCCAGAGAAGGATGGGGTTCTGCTGGTTCTTGTGATGTCCTCAAGCCATCTTTTCCATTGTCCCATTTTAAAGTACTGGGCTTCTTTTTAATGTTAATCTTTTGAACAACCAAGTCTTCTCCATTCCATCTTTTCAAAGCTTTCTTTCTGGCAAAACTGAAAACTTTTTAAGTGGGATTTTTTTTGCTCCTGTTTCTCAGTGTATCTCACTAAAAATGTCAATCAGTAACTATGTTGCAGCCTGAATTTTGGACTGCCTTGAAATTTCCTCTGCCAGATTAACCTGCTACCCTTAACCACCCACAAAGTATTAGGACATGAGCAAAATGTAGACAGATTTTCTACCAGAGCATAACACACTTGGCCTAGAGTCCAGTTGCCAGTGGAGTCCTTCTTCCCAGCTGATACCTACTGAGCCTCATCTTTGCTGTCTGCAGTTTTATCAGCATTCTGGTCTTCTGAGCTCTAACCAGACTTTTCCATCTAACTTGGCTTACAGCATTGTAGGGGTGCTTCTCCAGCTGGTATCTCCAAACTTTCCCAGACTCCTCCTGCAAACCAATTCCAAAGGCTTCTGAACCACATACTCACAGAAACAACCCCATCTCCGATACCAAAATATGCCTTAGTTACCTTCTTCACCTCTGAGACATAATACCTGACACCTACAGCTTAAAGGACAGTTTTATTTTGGCTCATGTTTACAGTCCATGCTCATCTGGTTTCAAAGGCAATACAGCGTGGCATAGAGCAGTGGTGGTGAATCTCTGGGACACGTGCTTCAGTGGGCTGTTTGTATCATTGAAAGGTCTAAAGGCTCTCCATCACTGACACAGAGGAACAGGGGAGGAGAAGCCCCTCATGGTATGGTGACAGGGAAGCAGAGAATGAAGGAAGAAACTTGGGAGGGAGATCACCTCCAGTGATCCGCCTCTTCCAACCAGACCCCACCTCCTAACAGCAAGTCAGATATACACTCCCATAACACAGTCACCTTCCAAAAGCCTGCCTGTGAGCACATGAGGCTCTTAGGGTACATCTAGATATAAACTATAATAGCTAGCATCTCGCTTTCATTTTTGTCATATAAAAGAGCTGAAAATCAAAACCAGACCAGAACCACAACAAGCCTTTATTATAGGGACGATCTCCTGGGCTGTTTCCAAACAAAGGAGAGACAGCAATATGGTCAGGACAGAGAACGCTTTTCATAGGGGTTGGGGTGGGGCTTGTAGGAGCTGGGGTGGGATTGAGTGATGTAGTGGCTAGGGACTGGAGGGGCCTGTGACGTCACTAGTTGCTAGGAGGAAAGCAAGTATCAGGTTACTCTTTTGGTGGGAAAAGGGGCATGTTGGGAAGAAGAAGGTTGTCTTTTGGTGGGAGAAGCCATCTTGGGTTTGGGTTTTAAGTGGGGAGCAGGGTATTATGGGAAGAAGAGGCAGCTCTTATATATAGCAGCCATCTTAAGGTGAGGGAAATCTATCAATTTTGCTCTTTATTTATATTTTGAGTTTAGTTAAACCATGCAGTATTTAACCTTTTGTTTCTGATTTATTTCTCATGGCATTATGGTCTCAAGATCCATCCATTTTCCTACAAATGACTCAAGTTTTTCTTTATGACCAAGTAGTATTCCATTGTATGTATTACCCATTTTAATTTTCCCTTTATCTGTTGTTAGACATATAGGTCACTTCCATAATTTAGCTATATATTGTGATAACATATATATAGCTATAACATAAATCCTGCTATAACATAAATATGTATGTATCATTGTTATATGATGACTTCTCCTCTTTCCGAAAGATAACCAAAAGAAGTATAGCAGGGTCAAATGGAATTTCTATTTTTAGTTTTTTGAGGAATCTCCTTACTGACTGTTATAGTCATTTTACTAGTTTATATTCCTACCAACAATGTAGAAGAGTTCCTTTATTACCAACAATCACACCATCATTTGCTGTTTTTTCAGTCCTTGATAATAATCATTCTTATTAGAATATGATGGACTCCTTTTTTTTTTTTTTTGGTACTGTGGATTGAACTTAGAATATGATGAATTCTTAAAAGAGTGATTTATTGGGATTCATATCAAAAACTGTATTGTTTAGTCCAATGTTGTAGAATTTTTCCTCTCATTGGAAAATACAAAGAAGCAAATTTTGGACTCATTTTTTTTCCTCTCCCTTTGTACTCATTCTTCACTCTTTAGGGGGATTTGAGGAACTTGGTTTTTTTTCTTTTCTTTTTCTTTTTCCTTTTAATTTTTTTTCTTTTTTGGTACCAGGGATCAAACTTGGGTCCCTGTGCTTGCAAGGCAGGCGGCAGAACCACTGAGCTAAATCCATAGCCCTTTCCTTTTAATTTTTAAATTCTTCTTTTCTTCTTTCTCTTGTTTATTCTTTTCCTTTACTTTTATCTGATTCTATTAATTTCCTTAGTAGGAACCTTTATCTCATTTTTCTCTCCTCCTCATCTTCCATTGCTTAATTTTTCAAACTTTTCTTCTTTCATTCTCCATTTACCTACTCCTTCTATCTTTACTAGTATAACCATTAAGTTTCATTAATCTTTAGATAGTTAGCGCTGTATTATTTCTGTTGAATTCTTTCCTATTGTTAGTGAAAGTATACTTGTCATGTATTGTAGATATTTACTGTATGTCAATATTTGGTTTCTCTTCATGTTTATATATCCAATTGTTCCAACACCATTTACTGATAAATAATCCTCTTTGTGTTGTGTGATTTTGGCAACTTTTTCAAAAGAAAAGTAACTATAAATGTGTGGATTTACTGTGGGGCTTCTTCTATTATCCCATTGATCTGTTTGTTTTAATGCCAATACTATGCTGTTTTGGTTACTATAGTTTTGTAGTATGTTTTGAAATCAGGGCATGTACTGAATCCTGTGTGTTCTTTTGCTTTCACTTGGTTTTGATTTTGCTTTTTCACTCAGTATTATTTTCACTTCTTTCTTAATATTTAGACACACCTAGCTTTCTAAACCCTTTTCTGATTCTGTGACTAAAGATTTTATTACAAACCATGGTCCCCCTTCCTGTATTTTAAAAAGATTAGTTTCTCATTTATTCTAAATATGCACAATAGTGATTTCTTCCAGTTATTATTTTTCAGTTGTCTTAAGTATTTTTGCAGTAACATACAACCCTTAATTAATGAAGACATACCCATTTAAATACTTAACCTGTTTTAAATATCCTTGCCTCCTTATTTGTAAACCCAATTCAGTCAGACTTTGTCTCAAACTAGATTTGATTGAAGATATTTGCAGCCACATCATTACTCTAGCAGTTTAGTACTTTTCAGTTCAGATTAATGTATAATAATTGAAGGGAATATGATCTTGTGACACACATATACTTCACCATGCACTGTGACACAACTGTTAACTTTTTTTGATTTTCTCCCCAGGGCTTAGCAGCAAGTTTTATCATCATTATCTGCTTCTTAGTGAAAGAAGAAACCAAAAGATTATTTTATCTAAGAACTTATGACCAGTAAATAAAGGAGGAAGGATTCAAACCCAGATAAGTAGAGTCAAAACCTATGTCTTTGCAGTTAAACTGTGATGCTATAGAGAGATCTTTAAAACTTTTGACCATAAGGACTTCTTTACTGAGGCTAGATTTTTTGGAGGAAGATGATGTACCTTATATTCAGGTATACTCAATACTATCTCCTAGATTCTTCTGTTGCCCTTTGTTTTTACTGATGTTGAAGTACCCTTGGACACTTGGCTTTGCATTCTGGCTATGGAGAAGCTCTTTAATTATTATTTGTGTTCTTGAACTACCCATCATAGGGCCTTAGGTAAATGTGAAATACTTATATTTATACTTAAGGTATAATACTTATATTTATCAAGCTATCTCCTTTTGGTATTTTGTAAGAAGTTATAAGAGTTGCTTTGAATGTTTTATTAACTATCACCACAAAGACTGGTTAGTGGTTTTTCCAGGTTACCATAAATATAAGAGCAGCATAGAATATTTAGTCAATTCAATTGCTGACTAAAAGGTGATGGCGTTGTAGGAAATTTTATTTTGAAATATTTTTTTACAGCCTAGCTATTCATCAACAGACAAATGGATAAAAAATGGTATACACACAATGGAGCCAAAAAAAATGAGAAAATCATGTCATTTGCAGGAAAACAGATAGAACTGGAGACTGCCATGTTAAACAAAATAATCCAGTCTCAGAATGTTAAATACTGCATGTTTTCTCTTATATGAGTCATCTAAAAATGAATCCATCCATCCATCCATCCATCCATAAAGGAGAGATGTCAGGAAACTAGAAGGTAGAATTTTAGAGATGGGAAAGAATATCAGAGGAGGGGAGAAGAAAGGAAGAAAATGTAATAGGGAGGGAAGACAGCTGAATATATTATGTGCATGTACCAATACACCAGAACAAATTTCATTTTTCTATATTGTTAATATGCACCAATTAAAATAAATAAACGTAGCTTTGAAAATCATTAGATAATTTTTTGACACAGGTAAACATACCTTATCCCACAAAATTAATATTTTAGAAACACATTTAGGCACTAGAGATGAGAGTATTTCATTGACACTACCATGCCTTTTCTTTCTTTCTTTCTTTCTTTCTTTTTTTGGTACTAAAGATTGAAACCAAGGTATTTGACCTGAGATATGTCCCCAGTCCTTTTTCATTTTTATTTTGAGACAGGGTCACATTAAATTGCAAAGTTGCTTAACTTGGGCAAACTTGCTATCCCTTCTTGCCTTAGACTTCTAGAGTTTTGAGATTATAATTGTATGCAACCATACCCAGCTACATGCCTAATTTTATACTCTACTACTTCTGAAATGGGGATTTATCTTTAAATGAATTACTGTTGACCAGGTAGCAGTCATATTATAAATATCTCTGCCTACATGCTAATGAATTTGATCATGGATGTGTATATTTTCATCATTTCTTTTCAGTCATTTGCATTGACACATAACACAGAGAGAGAGAGAGCTTAATTATCAATTAAACATATTTGAAAGGATTATACTAGTTTTCTGCAAAAGGCAAGGAAGCAGAGCATTATGATAAGTGGACCCTCACGTTACAACTGGCCTGACATATGAACAACTTGGGTTAATTAGGTTAATGGAAGATTCATCTGACTCTTATTATCTATAGTGTGTACCCAGGTAAACATCCAGCTCTCTGCTCTACTGATAGCCAACTTGAGTCACAACCGGCTCTTGGGAACCAATCAAGTTTGTAAGTCAAGGGTCCACTAAATAAACATCTATGTCTAAAAAAGTAATTTTGTTTATATAATAAAATTAAAATGAATATTAAGTACTATGTCATAGTTTAGGACACAGTCATTTTTTTCTCAGTGCTATAGAAGTTATTCATGTAGAAACCATAAAAAGATTGCACTTTTGAATTGTTAATATCCTCTAATTTCTGCTGTTCCTAACATAAAAATCTAAATTTATTGTTGTATGGGAAAGAGGCCCTTAAAGAAAAATCAATGCTAAGAGAAATTCCAGAAAAGCTAACTATCCTTCAGTGAATTTGCAAGTGAAAAGCATTCACTGAATGTGAAATTATTGCTTCCACATGTTTGTGTTATTTCTTCTCATGCATTTCTTCAGTTGAGTTTAATAGACACACAAAAAATTCTGTGTTGTAACTTTAAAATCCAGTGTAGCTCCATTTTTTTCCTTTTGCTAAAAATGCTGCACATATAATAGATAATTAATTTTAAAAACTCTTCTGAAACCCAGAAAAAAGTAGGAGGGACTTAGGGAGGCAAAAGATAGGGAGGTAACAACATAAAAGCAACAGGTAGAAATTGATTCCTTTAAAATCAATGAAATAAAACTATTAAAATCCATTTGAAAAACACTGACTTATCAATGTCAAAGGTAAATGAAATATAAAAATGATTGATAAAATCTCATGTGCTAAGACAACTGTCATGATAACAAAGGTCACAAACTGGCTGCTTATGGGTACACTGAGGGCAGGCAGACCACGGCATGTTTCAGACCACATAAAATTCAGCAATTTTTAATTGGTCTCTAAAATTTTGATTTTAGATAAAAAGAATGGGGATTTTAGCTTCTCTTTAAAAATCAGAAGGTCTGAGGTACCTGTGATACCACATATCTGTATTCCCAGCCCTTGGGAAGCTGAGACAGGAGGATCATGAGCTGGAAGACAGCCTGGGCTACATAGTGAGACCCTTTCTCGAAAACAAATGTAAAACTAACTTTAAAAATAGAAGATTTGATAGCACTGAGCCAACATACACACAAAACAAGTCTAAATGGACTGGAAAACTGCCTGGCTTTTTTTTTTGAGAGCAGGATATATACGCTAGTTTGCCATAGTCTCTTCAAGCTCTTTTTCTCCTCAAGTCATGACTAAGGAGTTGGGAGGCTGCAGCTAGGGACGTTGCCTGAACTTATGATTAGTACAAGACAAGCTTGCTTTGAGTCAAGCTCATGGATTTCTGAAAGAGAAGTCTTAAAAATAGAGAACCCAGACAATAATTTAACACCCACAATAGAAAAACTATTTTATCAGCAGAAAGAGCAGCAGTAGACTCATCATAATAGCTACTCAAGCAGCTATTCAGTTCTTAAAATAATTTGAATAACATGTTAAACACTTTACAGCTGTTATTCACTCAACTAATTTTTATAGATATTTTAAGATGTGATGCGGCAGACATAGAGGTAAGCAACTGCTTCACCATTTTCCTAGAGCTTACAGTATGATAGCAGAGGTAGATACTACCCAAATAATTCACTAATTTTTATTTATAAATGTGTGACATATGTATACACATATATATATATACTATGGTATATATGTATATATTTTAAATAATATATTTAAATATATTTTAAATATATTCCATAGTATATGCATACATATGTTTGTATTTTTATATGTTTATAATATATACATGCATAATTATTTTTAAACCATATGAATCTGCTGATATTTATCCCTATTTAACCTCAAAAATTATTGTTTATGGCTTAAATTAATATATTTTGATTGGGGATAAAGAAAATACTTTTCCTGTACTCTGTTTTTCTCTACTTCTGTTCATATGCAGGAGGTTTCTAGCCCTCCCGGTCTCTCTTTGCCCTGCCACACCCCAGGTCTCATATTCTACCCTGTGATCATGAAGGAACCTATTTATGCATATATTCTAAAGGAGACACTGGCCACTTGTGACCTGCTTCTTCATCCCCATTTTCCCTTTCTGTGGGCCTCCAACCAGAACCCTGTGTTGTTCTTCCCACCTGTAAGACCTATGGGAAGTCAAAATCTATCCCTGGTTTCCAAAGCATAACATATTGTCTAAAGCAATAAAAGTCATATTTAAATCTTCATCTGAATGATTCCTGTCTGCCTTTCCATTCATTTAAAACCAAGTACCACAGCATTTATGTTATTAGAAACAAACAATATTCTATGCTAGAGAAAAGTAAGGAAAAGGAATGCTTTTTGATTGGTGAATCAGAAAAGTCTTTTTTAAACAAGTGACATTTAAACTGAGAAGTAAGGCTGGCTGGGAGTGGGCTGTGTGTGCTGTACATGCATGGGGGAGGGCAGAGATTTGTTCCAGGCAAAGAAGAGCTTGGTCAAACCTCAGAAATATCAAAAACCAGGATCCCTAGAGGAACTGAAAGAAGGTCTTTCAGATACATAGTGAATAAAGTAGCAGAGAACAGGCTGAAGCTAGAAAGGTTGCTGCAACATGTAGGGTTTTACTGGCCATGTCTAGGATTTGAGATTTTCGTCAGAAGGGCAAGGGCAAATTATTAAAGGAATTTAAAAGGGAAGTGAATAGTTAATTTTATTTCCTTATTTTATGTAATCTTTAAAAATCCTTGAGAGAAAATACTGTTATGCTCACAATTTAGCTGAATAAACATAGATATAGAGATGTTCAACTATAAATATGTTAGTTGCTAACATAAATGATTCCAGGGCCAATCCACTTAATCAGAAGCCCACTGCCTAATATGTAGAAATCCATGACATGTGTGAATTTATAGACTGTTATTTACTCATAATATATGTCAGCAATTTGCAGTTTTTTGAGGTGCATACTGTACCACCATGTATTTGTAATTTAGTACCTCTGTGGACAATACAGTGAATTCATCCTTTCAGATTCCACAGTAAAATTTTAATAAGCTAGGGGACATTTTTTAAATGTGAATCACCTCTTTTGTGTTATATAAACAAATAACTGTTCCCAAACCAAGTAATTAAAAATATACCAAAGGAATGGTAAGAGAGGATAAGAATGTCTTACCACTTTATGTAAATTTTTGGTAGATCTAAGAGTAAAGACGTTAACCAAGTCACTTTCTTTGTGCCTAAGAGTGCCAAAAATCAACCGTGTAAGTTCATTCCTCACTGACTTCCTGTAAAGCTTATACGTAGGTTAGGAGTACTTTGTGTGCCAGCCATGTCAATTGCTCTTACTTCAGAAAACAAAGGTTCAGATGTCTCGTTTCTCTGACTAAAAAGGTAGTGTTCTCAGTTTCTTTAAAACACATCTTTGAGAAGATTCCTATCTGCTATTTGATCATGTTTCTATGTGTGAAATATGACATGCTATCTCAGTTCTACTGAGCAGCAGGTGCAGACCTTCAAAGACCTCAGTCACAAGTCTGCATTTCCTTTACTCCACATGGCTTCTGTAGCATCCTGTGTAATGGTTTTGTACTTTTTCCTGTGGAAACTCTTATACCTACACTTCTGCAACTTCAATCTGGTTTAGCAATCAAAAAACATGCTGTCTGCCCAGCAGAGTTTGCAAGTGTTTTAAGAAAACTGTGGTAGTCACGCCTGATTGAACTCTTCTTTCTTTGACTCATAAAGGAACTACTGCTCATGCATTCATTCAGCAATGAATGCTTGGCTTTTGCATTGCAGTTTCTAGGACACTAAAAAGGAGATTTTTGTTTTTCATTCATCTCCAGAAAAAACAAGAAAATAAAACGGCCCTGGAATTTGTCCTTTGTCTTTATGCTCTGGGTACAATTTTTACTAAAGCAATACACTTAAAAAAAAAAAGATACCAGTTTCATTCAGTAGAGCATCTTTACAAAGTGAAAGTACACTTTGCAGTAAAAAGCACGACATTTCAACAATCATCAAATGAATAAATGTTTTATTGAAACAGTAGAATTCAATAGAGAACCAACTAAATATAAAACTAAATATAACCAA